>JADHKN010000028.1:0-283044 GCA_019925475.1 Ophiostoma ips | reverse complement strand
TAACTCGTAAAAGAACGCAATCATGTCCTCCTTGGTCAGGTCCTTTATAAGCTAAACGTCCTTTGGGGCTGGTTGTTTTTGTTGTTTTTTTTTAAAAAAAATTAAAAGTTTTTAAAAAAAAAAAAAAAAAAAAAAAAAAAAAAAAAAAGGCTCTGTCGTCTCAGCCAAGGTGGCCCTCAAAGTGGTGTACCTATATAAGAAAAGCCTGGTATATATAACGAGTGACCCGCAGTGGGAGGAGGAGGACGAGGAGGAGGATGCTCGTAAGACAAGGCAGGCCAGATGCCGTTTTGTATGTGATTTTCTCTTTTTTTATATACATATTTTTCTTCCTCGGGGTTTGCACGTATTGATACATTTGCGCTTGCTCTACTTTCCCTACTTGTTCTACTTGTAGGTTTGCAAGAGCAGGAACGGTGCATGCTCCTACTGCGTTCTCCGGACGTGATCCATGGACGCGAGCACCGTGCCGAGGCGCTTGTTGCAGCTGTCAGTCTCGGTACTAGGACCGAACGGGCCTATCGTCGCCACACAGATGATCTGAGATCGAGGGTGAAATAGAGCATGTCCGTTAAGAAGGGGCGGTGGAGGACCGTATTTCTCCGACAGCTACGGAGTAGAGCCAAGAAGGGGGGGGAGAAGAAGGGCTGAATAAATAATTAGCAAGCAGAAAAACGCAACTAAATCAATAAGAGATGATGGTAATATTGATTAATAAATAAATGGAAAATAATAAACAATGAGAATAAGTAAAAAATAAAATAGAAAATAGAAAATAGAAAAATAGAAAAAAATAAAATAAAACGTCAAACAGAGAATTACAAATCGATTAATTCATAATCCAGACCTATATCAAATATCACATATCAAATATCAACGCAAAATAAACGGCTCGCACACAATAATCAAACTTCCCAAAAGGAACAATGCCACCTCGCAAGGACGGGAGGGGCTCAAACACCCATGGCTGTGCCCACCAAACGACGAGGACCATCAAACAGCCGGCAGGAACTGCTCAAATACTCCGTAGTCTGACAAGGGGCCACGACAAACAAGAACCAGGCATGGATGGGCCGAGTCGTGCAGAGATCTGCTCGCTAAAAAGGGGGCCTCGAAGCTCCTCCTTTGCCCTGCCCTGCCCTGCCTGCCCTGCCCTGCCTTGCCTACGCACGCAGCTGCAAGTTTGTACGGAGTACGAGAGTACCAGGCTGGCCGTTGGGGCAGTTTCGCGACGTTGCTTTGGAGATGGACGGGATATGGGATGCTCACCGCTGTCCTTGGCCGTAGCATGATAGCATAGAGATGGAATAAGAGAAAAAAAAAAAAGCAGAAACCTGGAAAATAAATAAAAAGAATAAAATAAAAATAAACAGAAAAAGAAAGCATGCTCTTAGAATAGAAGCTTGGCCTGGGTTACACTGCCGGCAAGCTTGCCCGTAGGAGGGTAGTGGTCGCGAAAAGGTCACATACTGGATGAGGAAACGGCTCAGTGAGAGAAAGAGGATACGGGCGGCTATCCGAGGGAGCAGGATTGATACGAGCGAGAAAGATGAGCTCAGGCAGGGACAGGAGAGGCATGTGGAGTGGCATGACCGTGACTGCGTGCTTTTGGCAGTGTGTCAGTGCGCACGTTCACTCACCTAGGACGTATGGAGTACTCTCGTACGGAGCTACTCGTACGTAGTGATGACGGTTGGCATGGCGGTATTGACGCAGCATTAGGAAGATTAGGACGAGACGTGTGAGTGGATAGTGGATAAGAAATGCTACGAGGTTGGGGCAGGACGATCGGGTAACAGGGGCAGATACTGGGGGGGGGGGGGAAGAGGGGAGAAATAGAAGGGAAAGGGGAGAGATGGAAGGAATAAAAGAGAATGAGAATAAAAGAGAAAGAGGAGAGTGGAAGAGAAATAAAGGAGAAAATAGAAGAGAAATACAGGAGAAATAAAAGAGAAATAAAAGAAAATATATTCGTAGAAAAGAAATAGAAGAGAAAATAAAATAAAATAAAGAATACTACAAAAGACCAATGAAATACGATAATAGAAAATAATCAAAAACAAAGAGGAAAACAAAAAACCCACATCCACCGTGGAAAAGGTAAACGACTCGAGAGAAATAGGAAATAAAGATAGCTAGGACTGCAGCAAAAAATACTCCGTCCCTCTTCTTTTGTGGACAATGCAACGCAAGACTGCAACGCAAAACTGCAACGCGTCAAGAGATAAATAACCCGGCGAGGGGACCAGGGGATGTTTTATTTGTCCGAAACAAGCGTCCTTACGCGTTTCCAGCACACGCCTTATCCACTCTACTCCGTATAAGCCACAAGTGCCCTCGTCTGCCATGATGGAAGGTCGGTGGATGTTCTATTTGGGTGTACGAGTATATTTATATTTGCATTTTATTACACTATATTTACAAAGATATTATTTAACAAGATATTATTCAACAAGATATTATTCAAAAACATTTTCACGTCGTATATAAAAGACTCCTTGCCAGACGTGGAGAGCAATAACACCCAACCACGGTATGCCGCTGGGACTCGTAATAATCGACAACCACGGTATGACTCAACCGATGGGTTGCACTGGTGTCCAATGTGTCGAAAACAGAGTGCCCGTCCCCTTTTGTCTCCCAGTGCGATCAGCACCAAAACTGTCACATCACATCGTCACATCGTCACATCGTCACAACGCCACACCAAACAAAAGCTGCCTCTCTCTCTCTGTCTCTCTCTCCCCCAACACACCACCACCACTACCACGCTCGTACGTGCTCCGTAGTACGAGTACTCGTGCCCATGCTCGTGCACTTGCCATGGTCCCCCTCGATCCACCCCTATCGGACACGAGGCTTCCGTGGCTCGAGCACAGGCTATATCCCTCAAAAGAGTGAATCGTAAAGCGTAAAGCGTCAAGCGTCAAGTGTTCCGCCAGCTGGCCACCGGCACGGAATTACACCGCCTCGCCAGCACGCTGGCCCTGGCTTTTTTTTCTTGCGCTTGCGTTTCAGCACCCTCCTCTGACAAACCGTACGATTGCGGCCCGAGAACAAACGGTGTGCGATCAGCCCGTCAGCCCGTCACAGCCCCCCCCCCCCTCTCCCCTCTCGCTCCTCTCGCTCCCCTCTCGCTCCCTCTCCCCAGAGGGCATGGGTCATGGGTCAGGACGGGCATCAAACGTTTGTCAGTGAGCGTGACTACGACGTAAACCTCTCTTCTCCTACGGAGTACTCTCCTCCACTCCCCTCCTCCCCTCCTGCCCCCCCCCCCTCTTCCCCCCTAACACGGACACCCAAATCACTCATGTATCCAAGACCCGTGCGCTGTGCATACGAGAACTCGTATACGTACATATCCGTAGTGATACTTAAACTTTGTAAATAGAACGAGTCACTCTTCGTAGCTCGTAAACGCGTACGTCGTATGCAAGCTAGTTCGTCCGTGCAGGACGTGCCCAGAGACGACCTTGTGGTCCGCAGGTTTGCTGGCTTGCTGGCTGGCTGGCTTTGCTTGGCTACCCTGTCCCTGCGATGCAACACGATGAGATTGATGAACGCCGCGAACTGCTCCAGCTCCAGCCTCCCAGGCGCTTGCCCAAAAGCAAATACGTCGTAAGGAAAGAAAAGGGAAAAAAGGAAAAAAGGGAAAAAGGAAAGGAAAAAAAAAAAAAAAGGCTCCGCTAGCCGAGCTAAAATGTCTGTGCGTCTGCTGGCCCGGCACTTGCTGGACGGAGCAATAAGATTAGTCCGGCTGCTATTGCACGCACGGGGCCGCTCAAACTCTGACAGGAAGCGTGGAAGCCGCATCGTATGTTGAGGAGGGGGGGGGGGGCTGTACGGAGTACTCGTAGTCGTAAGCTTTAAGCTTGGCAGACCCCGGAAGGAAGTCGGAAGTGAAATCGGAAGTCGGAAGATGGAAGAAGAAAAAGCAGAGGGCGAATAGAAAAATCAAAACAAGGCAGCAGTAACGATAGTAATCAAAAAGCAAGAAAAGAAAATCAAAAAAGAAAATCAAAAAAAGAAAATCAAAAAAGAAAATCAAAAAAGAAAATCAAAAAAGAAAGTCAAGTCAGGTCAAATCAAGTCAAATCAAGTCAAACTAAGTTAAATCAAAAGAAATCAAAAGAAATTAATCCCAAAAGAAATCAAAAGACATAAGGAGACATAAGAATCAAACACAATGCAAAAACAACAAATCAAAATAAAAAAAATGAAAAAGAAAAGAAGATAACATAAAAAGAAACAAGACACAGAGATAACCTGCACCTGACACCCTCCAGCTTGATATCCAAAAATGGAATACGAGCAACATGAAAAAAAAAAAAACCTGCCGCACGTTGGGCAAGATACTCGTAGCATCACCGGCATAAACCCCGTAAGCATCGACGCCGATGTGACTGCGGATGCACAAAGACTGACCGCTACTTGGCCAAAAAAAGAAAAAAAAAAAAAAAACACCATCGTTCGACCTCCCCAAGGTCGTCTCTCCCTACAAGGTGTGGAGCCTGCGGCGTTGCGTGTAAGTGACCACACGACCGCCCTGCCTCCTCGTCTCTGTCGTATGTACGGGAAGTAGCTGTACGGAGCAGCTGCACGACTGATGCCCGCTGCCCTACAAGGCACGGCGGTGGTGCTAGCAAGGCCCTCGCCATCACGCGCCTACCCCCGGATATGCCGCTTCCGGCTAGGACTTGTCTGTTGCAGAAGATTTGGTCGTTTTTTCCCTTCTTTTTCTTTAGTTTTCATTTCCTTAATTATTTCCCTTTTTTCTCCTTTGAATTTGCTTTTGCCAAAATTTTAACTCTTTCTTTTTCCACCTTTGGCCTCGGTTACGAGTAAATCCCGCTGCTCGGAAATACAGAAATGCAATGCCTAGCCCCCCCCCTCCCCTTCCCCCATCCCCTTTCCCTCCTTCAGCAACCACGCCATGCGGCGTTGCCACGTTGGCCTCGGAACAGACTCAAAACACACCGACGTAGTATACTTTGTACGCCCTCTTTTTGCGTTTCGGAGCTTTCTTGCCTGCGTGCCACCAGCAGTTGATTTTCTCGGTGACGACTTGTCCTGGCTTTTGTTGGGTCTGTCGTGTCGACCACGGCCAGCCACATATCGGCCCTACCTCCCTCCCACCTTGTCCGCGTTGTCTAGCGCTCGAGACGTGGGCTTGGCGGGGGTGAGCTTGACTCAGTCAGGCCTTTGTTGTGCGCGAGGGGACACATGTATGACGAGCCGGGACAAAGCCAGCTGAAGCAGCGGCCCGACGCCAACGGCGATGACCACGTTGTTTTATTTGTGTTTTTTATTTTGGCGTATCTTTTTTCTTTCTTTTTTTGATAATCTCTTTCCTGCCTTTTTTTTCTGTCTTCTTTTACGTTTTTCTCACTTTTTCCTGTTATTGTCTCGCTTAACTTTTTTCCATCCTCTTCCACTGGTGATGCCCAAACCTCGGCGTATTCGTATATAAAACACAGGGATTTGAGTCTGCCATGCTGTACAGATGTGCCGTCCTTCCTGGCTATGGTTCTCCCATGCCCACGGGTCTCTACAGTTTGAGCCCTGCTTCGATGCGTTCTTCAACATTTTTCTCCACATATCCGTTCATAAGGAACCATGTATGTAAGCCCACGAACAGGATCTCCTGCACAGACGAGCTAGCGTTTGGAAAGACAGCACGCAGGTGATATGTCATTTTTTTTTTTGTGTTTTGTGTACATGGACGGTTTTGTGGCAGCGAGGTGGCCGCAAGATGGCCTTAAGGTGGCCGCAAGATGGCATCCTTCTTCTGGACTCGGTAATGCAGCCTGATAGGCAACCACAGTGGCTGCCATAGAGGCCTTTTTGCTATGCCCGCGAACAATTGGGTGTTCACCTTGAGCTGCGTCGTGACGCTGGTCGTGACGCTGCTGTGCACCAACCAAGCGACCCGAATGCACAGCGGCCATACCAAAGAAACTCGCATTGGCCAGACACGACACACACACACAAAAGCACAAAATCGGCTGTACTCGCGCTGCTGCTAGCCGGTGTGATCGCCTCAACCTTGTTGCCAACCTTGTTCGCCCCCCTCCCCTCCCCTCCTCAGAGTCCATTGTGTTTGTCTCTCGTCTTCTCTCTTTTCCTGTTGGTGTGGCCCCTGTGGTGGAACTATGCCGGTCCTGTCCTTGTCGGTGTGACAGCATGTGCTTTCCCGAGACGGTGGGGGCACAGATGCTCGTGTAGCGCCAGGTGCAGGGAAGTGAAGACGAGTATGAGAAGATAGTAGTAGAAGCGGAATGGGCCCGTTCATGCATGGGCAGGTCTATATACCGTCCCAGGCGACAGCACGGCTATCAAAGCCCTTATATTGTGTCGGATCTCCCGTGCCGCGTGAGTAAAAGAAAAAAAGAAAAAAAGAAAAAGGCCAAGTAAACAGCTTTGTTTGCCCCCATCAAACGTTCCTCAAGCTGCCAAAGAAGCAAAACATAGCATTCGTCATCTCCTACCGCTATACGTTTGACCTTTTTTTGTTTGTGCTACGCAGTGTTTCCTCAGCTGTGCAACCGTGCCACTCTCGAACAAGCCGCGCGAGGCGTGACTACTCGTAGAAACAACAGAAAAGGGAAAAAAGAAAAAGTAGAAAAAAAGAAGAAAAAAAATAAAGAAAAGAAAAAAAGAGAAACAAGACAAGCAGTAGAAACAAAAAGGATGAGACAACGAGAACAAGGGAACAAGACACAAGGGGCCGCGGCCAAACACCACGCCGTCCACATAGCCGCGATGTCGTGCATCTGCCACGGGCATGCGTCTGATCAGCAGCAGACAACACAGCGAACAGCGAACAGCGAACAGCAACGAGCAAATAGCAAACAATGAACAGCAAATCTGCATCCTGCACTCCCTGTCGTCGCCGGACCACGTCATCTCATCCGCTCCCGAGCATGTCGGGCACACAAGACACACATCAGCAAATGAGGGTCCTAGATTGTGCTACCACCGTGCTTACTATTTGCATATCTTTTTGTTTTTTGTGCTGTTATAGTGCATCTGTAATATAATCAGCTCAGTGTGCCGGCGACGCCCGTTGCATTACGTTGGTTGGATCTTGGCATCGCGAGATAAGCTTTGGACTGGAGTGTGTTTTTTTTGTCATTGTCGATACCATCTTTTTTTATTGATTATTTGTCTCCAAAATTCAGCGTTTTAGATGCATAAAATAAACGTTATAGTGAGCATACCGTTTGATATTATGCCATGTCGATTTGGGGTTTTCCCATCTTCTTTTTTTTTATACATTTTCAAATATGTCTCCCTAATTTTCATTTCTTTCTTTTTTTATTCACTCTCCCAAAGACTCACCTTGCGCCCAAGCGGACTTGCCAACAAGTCTCACCGTCTTGCCGCCTAAATTGCTTAGACGTCGTCAGATCCAACCGCAAGGCTGTGTGCTGGAAGTGGTGGTTGCCAGCGACCAATCAGAATCAACTGCGAGGACCCCCCCTCTGTTTCCCCTGACTAAACTATCAGCCGTTCGGCCTAACAGACGACATGTCAGAAGTACAAAGCCACATCTCGGCCCAACAGACCACATTTGACCCTGTGCTACAGAAAAAACACACAGCTGCCTCTTACGTTGCCTTGCCGAATTTCATTTTATTTTATTCAATTCTCATAAAAAAGAATACCCCCAAAAACACACCCTCCACAATGGCGACCATGGCCGACGTCCCCCTGATTGTCATCTCCGACAACGCCGTCTCGGAACGGCGCATCACCCCGGCCTGGTCCATCAGCATCCTCCGGTCCAAGCTCGAGCACATCACCGGCGTGCCGCCGTCGTCCCAGGCCCTGTACCTGGCCCCGGCGGCGGCCAAAGGTGCCGCCTCGTCGGCCACGCCGTCCGCCCAGCAGATCGCCATCACCGCCGCCGACGAGGACGCCACCCAGCTCGCCCAGTTCCACCTGACGCCCTATGCCGAGCTGCACGTCGTCGACACGCGGCCGCCCAGCGCGCGCCTCAACCTCAACGACACGTCGGGCGTCGAGAAGTTTGTGCTGCCCGAGGAGGAGTATGCCGCCAAGACCGACTCCGTCCTCGCCTGGAAAAAGGCCCAGAAGCTCGGCCGCTTCGACCCCAACGCCGAGAGCAACCAGCGCGCGCGCATCGCCGCCTTTGCCGCCGAGGCTGAGGCCCGCGGAATTGTGGCCGGCAAGCGGTGCCGCGTCGGCGGCGACGACACGCGCCGCGGCGTGGTCAAGTACGTCGGCGAGGTGCCCGAGACCGGCGCCGCCGGCGCGTGGGTGGGCGTCGAGCTGGACGAGCCGGTGGGCGGCAAGAACGACGGCAGCATCGGCGGCACGCGGTACTGGGGTGCGGACCCGGCGCCGGGCCAGCCAGCCGACAGCATCCTCAAGAAGGGCGTGTTTGTGCGGCCCGAGCGGGTCGAGGTCGGCGACGAGTTTGGCCCGCTGGACGGCCTGGAGGACATGGAGGAGATCTAGCGGTCTAGAACCCCGGGCGGGCGCAGTGGAGACGACTACGAGTACGACGTATTTGCGGCACTCGCACTTAATATTACGCCTTGTTAATGAAATGGATAGGCAATGAACAATGCCGAATTGAGCAATCACACAGGGTAGGCCGGCATGGATAGGATATTGTCCGGCGTAGAATAAACACCAACGACTTGCAGGGAGGCCTGCAACGCAAAATGCCAGGGTATTGGTATTATCCAGCAGCCTCCAACATGCTATGCACAAGTGCCGAGGAAGTATCAGAGAGAGTGGTACCGTCCCCCCTGTTGACTCTGTTGCCATGCTTCATGCTCCATACTCCGTACGGAGTACGAGTACTCATACATGCCGCTTCGCCTGCTCGAAGGATTGCCAAGTCGACGCTCGCCAAAACGCAGCACCGCCTTCTACGACGTACTCCATACGAGGACGCGTACTCTGTACGGAGTACAGTATGCCATGATTCCGTGTGGTGGACCTCACCCCGGAGGTTTAGAATCTGAAACGGTTAGGTCGGCCATCCATGCCACCACCAACACCACCCTGGCCATGAGGCCCTGGCCCTGGCCCTCTCTTCTGGCCAGGCCTGCTAGTTCGTGACAGACCGCTGTCGTCGATCCTCTAGACGGTTAAAGCGCTGCCAAGCACGGAAGCCGGCATTTCCTGCGAGTACCCACCCGTACGGAGTACGAGTACTCGTACTTCTTGGACATGCTCGAAGAAAGAAAGAAAGAAAAAAAAGAAAGTACTTGGAAATTTAGAAACCATTGCAAGAGACCTGCCCCCCTGTCCATCAATCTCTGCAGGGCATGCCACCTAACGAGTACTCGTACGGGGAACACCGTGCATACCGACACAGCCGCAGGCCACCTCCGTCCGGTCGCACACCACGCTGGCGTTTTACCGTACGATGCGATGCACCAAGAGGCGTGCCGAGATGCGCATCGCCGTTATGCTGCCTTCGTCCTGTGATCTCGTCCTGTGATCTCGACATTTTTTTTCATTGTCACAAAGTCGGCGATCGGAAACTCCGTGTCCGCTGCAATGCCCTCGTATTCGCAGCAATTTGGAATCGCTGCAGCGTTCGTCTGTACTCTGTACGTGGAATACTCGTACTCAGCCACGGTGTCGGCGTGGGGTCTGGTGGATGTATCGTAGTGGTGATGCATCGTCGGTATGCTACCTCCATATTTCTGCGTGTGTTATGAGCTACTATTACTCTACGAGTACTCGTAGCTGCACTCTCAATGTACTCCGGTACTCGTACACCTGGCAGCCTGTGCCGCCTCTTACTCGTATCCAGACGGATGTCACGGAAGGAACAAGTTGGGCTGATCGCGCCTGCCGCGCACATGATCCTCGCCTCCCCCCCCCCTTCCCCCCCCCTCCCCGGTCTCCTCCCTCTCCGCCAACTTTGCAAGTTAGCATCTGCACCCCGCCTCCATTGATAACCTAGTTTTGACTTTGGCAACGGCTTTTCGGCTTGGCCTGCGTGCTCATCCCTCCTCGTACGAGGTGTACGAGTAGTTCGATTGAAAACTGCAAGTCACTGCCAACCTGATCGACCATGGCCGCTTTGTCATCAGGCCAATGCCCGTGATTGGCTACGAGAACCCTTTCAGCACTGATAGCGGGTCCGTTCATCGCACCTTCCTTGGCTGTGTCTGGGGGCCTGACGTATCCTACTCGGTAGCTGCTGCCGCCGCTTGAACAAGAGACAAGAGGCGCTAAAACAGCTCTGCGTCTCAGACTGGTGGTGGTGTCGCAGATCACCCATTGCCCATCACACCCATCAACCGACTTTTTGTTGCTCGTTTTCGCTCTTTTTGCCATTTTGCCATTTTGCCATTTTGCCCTTTGGCCCTTTCGCCCTCTTCTTGCCCTCGATCGGCTGTCTCACACTAATTTCTGGGCAAAGGGCAATCTCTAATACGTACAAGAGAAAACGATAAATCGTCGTACAATACTTTCTTTTTTGGCAGTTGCTACCCAGGATCTCGTTTGCTCCTGCTCTCTGAGTTGGTGAATCGCCCGTCGCCCCTGCCCGTCTGCAATCCGTCGCTGCCATATTCCCTCGTGCTTTCTCTACTAGCGTCTTCCTTATCCGCCGTGCATACCGCGCCTTCCTCATTGGCCGTCGGTCCCTCCTGCCAACTCCGTATTCCTAACTGCGAGTCCGTCTGACTATCGCCAACGCCCGCTGTCGCTGGCATCGGTCCTCTTTTCTGCCTCACACAATAATCCCATGCGCGGCCGTCCTCTTACTTTTTGACCCCCCCCCCCCCCCCCAAAACCATATATCTTCCCTTCTCCCCCTCCCCCCGCCGCCCACACCCTGTGTCTCGTGTGTCTCGTCTACGATACCTCACGTTGTCAGCACCTCCCGAATCCACACCCTTGCATTGACCGCCTTACTCCGTTACATACTCACTCGTAGAGAGTACGAGCACACAGCCGCGCGCCATCCTGTCTCCGCGATCGACGCCTGCTACCACTCTCCGTTTCTTCTTTTCTCCTCCCGTTTCTCTCCGTGTCGTGCCTGGTCTTGGGCGGTCCGCTGCTGCTTTGCACACCTCCCCCAGCCTTGCTGTGACTTATGTGACAGGCCCGGCATACTTCTCCCCGTCGGGCTTCGTTTGTCTTTGTCTACTTGGCTCTCCATGCGACCCTCACGCTGTCTGTTCAGTCTACGAGTACTCCCCTCACTCTAGCCGGTCTGACATTTACATTCTTATCTCCACTCGTTCTCACGTTTTCTCTCCCTTCCTCTCTTATACAGTCATTCTCCCATATTCCCATACATCCACAAAACTCTTTCTCTCTCTTTCCTCTCTCTCCTCTCTCCCCCCCCCCTCTCTTTTCATATACTTTGACTCTGCTCTTCTCCCAGTCCCTGTTCCGATCCTCATCCTTGGCTTCTCATCCGCTGGCTCTGGATCAACTTACATCCGCTCTACACCTCCCAGCGCCGGCCTGGAGCCGCGTCATTCTCAGCTTGCTCTTCTTCTTCTCCTAGCGCCCTCATATCTGCTCCCGTCATGATGGCCTGGAAGTGGGCAATGGCCACGGCCGCCGCCGTCCTCTCGGCTGTCCCTGCCTCTGCTGTGACCTACGATTTTACGATCCAGTCCGAGGACTCTGTGCCCGCCTGGCAGATGTCGTCCAACTGCGTCGCCGAGCTCTCCATCCCCGGCGACGACATCATGACCCAACAATATTCAGTGTCTCCCTTGGCCCCCATGCTGGGTTTTAACCAGACCCAGCTGGTACCAAGTGTAAGTCATCCCCCGTTGCAGATGGCTGATTTTTTTATATATCTGCAGCTGCAGCATCTAACATGTTACACTTAGACACTTGATATTGACGGCGACTTGGTCCTAGCCACCGAGACATCGTATGTTAGCATTGCTGGCTCAGACCAAATCGCCTTTCTCAGCTGCGACAATACGTCGTCCTCGTTCATCGATGCCAACACTATGTTCAATGCCCTCCTGAACCAGCAGCCCGCAGCCATTCTGCTCTACAGCGAAGCAGGCGTTGGCTGTCGCCTGTCGACCACTTCGGCCACTTCAGGTCTACCAGACATCTACATCTTCACCATGCTTGATAGAGACGATGCGTCCCAGGCTTTGAATTTCACGCAATCCAATGCCAGCGTCATCCGGGCCGAGATCATGGGCAACAGCTCCCAGGTCAGTGCCAACGAGCCAGAAACCGGCACCAACAACTCGGCCATTGCCATGAACGTTCTGTACAGCATCACGGGCTTGGTCACCTTGCTGTTCCTCATCATCATTGCCACTGGCGCCATTCGTGCCCACCGCAACCCCGAGCGCTATGGGCCGCGCAGCGGCTTGGGCGGCCGTCCGCGGCAGAGCCGCGCCAAGGGTCTCGCTCGTGCCGTTCTCGAGACCCTCCCCATTGTCAAGTTTGGCGACCCGACCCCCGCCAAGCCTGATCCGAACACGGAGCTGGAGAGCATTGCAGAGAGCCGTCTCGACCGGGCCGTCGATCTCGAAACCGCCGAAGCCCAAGTTCCCGCCAACCTCTCTTCAATACCAGAGAATGCCGAGGCGGCAGCCAAGTCCAATGCCGGCAAGGACACCGAAGCCAAGGCCCGCGGTGTCGGCGGTGTCGGCAGCGCCGACGCCACCCCGAACAAAGAGGCCGCATCCGCCATTAAAGAAGACACCGCGCCGGCAAACCATGCTTCGTCCGCCGCCGATGATGACGATCACCTCGGGTGCTCTATCTGCACAGAAGACTTTGCGGTCGGCGAGGACGTCCGCGTGCTGCCATGCGATCACAAGTTCCATCCACACTGTGTCGACCCTTGGCTAGTCAACGTTTCTGGCACATGTCCCCTTTGGTAAGTCATTGATTGTCCTGTCCATTCTGATGCCTTCTTTGTTTAATATATATATATATATATATATATTCCATACTAACCCGCCCTCTAGCCGCTTGGACCTTCGTCCTCCTAACAATGAAGAGGACGAGCCAGCAACGGACTTGGATGACCAGCTTCCCATGTCGCCTCCCTTGGAAGAGGGAACTGTCCACGCCGAACAAATGGCCGAGGCACCCGAGTCCAACGGCCGCCGGCGGTCATCGCGCTTATTCGACCTGCATCGCCTGCGGCATGCCCCCGTCGAGGAGCGCATCGAGGCCCTCCGGCGGTACCGTGCCGAGAACCAGGCCGAGGGCCCAGAACCCGCCGATTCTTCGTCTGCCGTAACCGGTGGCGACGATGAGCGCAGCCGCGCAACACTGACAAAGCGGCTGCGTGACAAGTTCCGCATTCGGACACGCGCACAGTCGCCCGACTCGTCTTCGTCTAGGCGCAACTGACACCGCCCTATTTCTTTCAAAATAAATCTTTCTTAACGACTTTCCTTTATTACGACTCTTTGACGCTCGCCTCTTCATACTTGATCAGATATGAATGAGCAGGCACAAACAGTAAATGGTCTGTTTGTCTCTACATGGTCATGTTTTGCGCATATTTTGTTACTTGCTTCCTATTTCGGTCTGGGGGATACCATATCACGAAATGGCGTTTATCGATACATTCATTCATTTAGAAGTGCTTTTTTCCAATATACCATCACGTTACTATCACGCATACAGATGAGTTGGCATATTATCAGTCAAGGTCCATCGGCCTTGTTGTGTAGATGGTAGCATATAGTCCGCTTCGCCTGCAATGGTCGTACAAGATGTAGAATGCCCCTTCCCGTGAATATAATCGCAGTCTATGAACATGAGCGAGCAGGCAATGATATGACCCGGTAATAGCCGCGACTTGCAGCAGGAGGGTAATAAAAAAAACAGAAAACGCCATCAATATGCACGGAAGAAACTGACAAAAAGAAGCACAAAACCAATACAACAGAAAGATAAAACGCATACAAAAAAATGCACTAGTACGGCAACGCGTTCAGATCCACCTTGGCATCTTCGCTGTCGTCGTTACCGCCGCGTGCCTTGCCTCCGTTGCGGCCATATGCCCGGCCGCCGCCCGCACCGTCGCCCGCACCGGCACCGCCACCAATGTCAGGATCAACACGATCCAAGTCGGGCGGGCGTCGGATCCCGCCCGGACCGCCGAGGCCGCCACGCTTCTTTTTCCGGCCAGCGGCACCGCCCCCGGCCAACCCTGCTGCTCCGTTGCCATTGTGGCCTCCTCTGCCACCGTTCTTCATGCCGTGGCCCTTGCCGTGGCCGTCTTCCGCTTTGCGCTTGCCCAGGACAGGCTCTGGCGTATTGCGACTATTGTTATAGTTTTGGTGCCTCCGGTCGGCAGCCGGGCCGGTCGGGATGGGCACAGACACACCGGGCACCTGACCTCCGCCACTGACGCTGCCAGACATCAAGGCTGCCATGGCCGCGGCGGCCGGGTTGTCGCGGTTGTTGCCGCTCCGGGTCGCTTCTGCATGGCAGCTGGCATGGAATGCACGCGCCCCGATCTTGACGGCATCGATCCACACCCACTCCTGCGCCTCGTCCAGCCACTTCATCTCAAACTTTTCTTGGCAGATGGGGCAGATCTGGTTCGTGGAGTTGCCTGTCGGGACAGGAATCCACTTGAGCTTGGCGGCAGCAGCACCGTTGCCACCACCCGCCGCCGCTCCTGTACCGCCACCAGCGTGCCCACCGCCCGCGCCACCAGCACCACCGCCGTGGCCATCGGCGCCGCGACCCGACCCATCAGAGTCGACAGTCTCGCGCGAGTGCACCCAGTCGGCTTGATCGACATACCAGCTACGGTGTTGACCACGTTTCTCCGCCTCGGCGATCCGCTGATGAACACGGAAATGCCAGTCCATATGGGCGGTCTTGGCCGCACGTCCGGCGTCGTCCGTCCGGAAGCGGCGACCACATTGTGTGCAAGGGGGGCCAAGATCCTCATATACCAACGGTAACAAGTGAGGGCGATATCTACGCAAAGAGAAAGAGGACAAGACGTTAGCATCAGAAATGTTTTCCACTTGGCTGTTCATGGGTTATATAATATAATCTTACTGTTTCAGAGACGCAGCCGAAAAGGTAATCTCGTTTTGGATTTCAAGTAACGGCTGGCGGATACCAAAGGCAGGCGACTGGATAGATGCGATAAGGCCAGCCAAGCCTTGAATATTCAAGCCCTGAGGTGCCTGGGGTGCTGGTATTTGGGGAGCGGGCTGGCCAGCCGGCCCCTGTGGGAGAATGCCGGCTTTCTTGAGCATGTCCATCAAAGCCGTGGGGGGCACAGCGCCGGGTTGGCTGCCCATGGCCGGAGGTGGTGCAGCGGAAAGACGGGATGCTGCCAGCAAAGCCTGTTGGAGCTGGGGTACCGCTGGTTGTGCTGGTGGGATGAACTGGTTTTGCTGCTGCTGCGGGGGATACGAAGGATATGGCTGCTGCTGCTTCTGCGCTGGCGGAGGGGGCTGCGCTGGCTGCTGCGGTTGCGGAGTCGACTTCTGTGCCGCCAAGATGGACGCGAGCGCTCCCTTGCCGAGAAGAGTGTCGAGACTCAGCCCACCTGGCGCCGGTTGTGGTGTTGCTGCCACCGGAGGTGGTGGTGGTGGCGCCGGCGCTGCCTTTCCGGCTTGTTTGGCTTGAGCAGCTGCCAACGCAGCCATGATGGCGGCAGACAGCTGTGGAGGCTGCTGCTGCTGCTGAGAATTTGGCGCCGGAGCTTGCTGTTGTTGCGGCGGCGGTGGCTGGAAGGGGTAGCTTGCTACCGGTGGTGTCGGCGTGAGACCGGCCTTGGCTCTAAGATGCGGCGGCAGATTTACGGCAAGTGCATCGATTTGGGTTCTTACAAGGGCCAGCTTGTCGTACTCGAGGTTCTGGCTCTTCAGAATGGTCTGCAGGTTCACCAGTGCGTCCAGCCTCGCACCCACACTACTATCATACGCCTTTTCGGCACGCTCGGCCTTGGTCGCTTGGATCAACCGCTCGACGTCCTCGTTTAGCGCGGCCGGAGTCACTCTAGACCCGGGGGCTTGAGCTGGTTGCTGCAGTTGCAACTGCGGTGTCGGTGGCTGGAAGGGGCCACCAGCTGTGGCGAGGATGGGAGGTTGCGGCGTCGTGTGAGTCGATTGTTGTTGGCCCTGATGGAGAAAATGCACGGTTAGATGATTGTCGTCACGCTCGAGGGCGCTGCCTCGTGGGCTCTTGGGAGCCACAAAAAGAAGGGAGGGGGGGTTCTTACCGGGTGTGTTGCGTATGCCTGCTGATGCGGCTGCTGGTGATATGGCGGTTGTTGGCCTGGGGGGCCTTGTGGAGGATAGCCTGGTCGGCCACCGGGTGGTGTTGGGGTTTCCCGAAACGGGGGGTTGCTCTGTGGCCGTCCTCGACCCAGGAGCAGCTGCTCGCTGCGCATGTGCTCGTGCTGGGCCTGCAGTGTGGTACTGCGCACCTTCATAAGGGCATTCTCGATGGGCCGGACCGTCTCGAGGGTAAAAACGGGCCTGGGGTCGACGGAACCAGGGACGGGCTCCTTCCAGGTCTTGAGCATCTCGTCCATCTTGCGGCGCGTGGCATTGTCGACTGATGCATACGCATTCATAAAGGTGGCGTAGAGGCCGCGGCTGAAGTAGATGGTATAGGGGGTGCCGACGTTCTTGACGATGGAATCGAGGAGGTAGAGAGCTGGCAGTTTTCGTGCGGGGGCGACCTAGGAGGGAGGAGACTTGTCATTACTCGAGCATCGAGAGAAGTCGTCCAGCGAGAAATAGAAGGGCGCATACCTTTTTGATGTGATCTTGCAGGACTTCGGAGATGCCATGGGCATACTCGGTGTTCTCGCGGGCGATCACGGTAAGGGTGGTGATCTCGACGCGGTTGTTGCCCGTCAGCCCTTCGAGGGCGTCGCGGAAGTCCGCGGCCACGTCCTCGGAGTGGTCTTCGTAAGTCATCTTTTTTGCTTGCGAGGAGGTTCTCCTGAGAGAGAGAGCGCGTTCTTATGTGAACTGCTTGCTGTGGCTAAAACACGCCAGCTAGATGAAGAAAGAGTGGATGACTAGAAGCCAGAAACAGCAAGTCGACAAGGACTGCAGAAAACAAAATGTCATGGGCCCAGCGACAGTATCACCAGGGACGACGACAGCAGACGAGCAAGATAACAGAAGCAAATAGGAGCTACAGCCGCGAGCCTTAATGGTGGCCAGCGCGATTGTCTCCCTTGCTTCTTCTCGGCCTCGTCTAGTTTTTTTTTTTTTGCTTCTGTCCCCGGAGTGGTGTCTCCTGTCTCGGGTTCCTCCTCTTTCTTCGCAGTTTCCCTGCGTCTCCCGTTCGCTCTCTTCTTTTCGAGAAGCCTGAGACGCGCTTTTTCTGGCGCGACTAGGCGGAGGACGGCGAGGTCACTATGGCACCAAAACAGCGCAGGCAAGCTTAGCTGGGTCTCTCTCTTTCGGGTCTCGTCTGCTAGAACAGACAAGGCTTAAAGAAGAGGAAACGGGAGCCGAGTTGACGAGAAAAACATACGGACAAAGCGCAATAAGGAACTGAGGGAGAGAGGGAGGAAGCGGATGCACTCCCAAAAGGAGCAGATTGCGAAATGGAGTTGATGGGAGGTGTCGCGCCGCGCGAGAGAAAGTAGAGTGCTGATGGAGTGATGGAGTGACGGAGTGCGAGATGACAAAGTCGATGACGATGATGCCGTTGCTGCAACTTCTTCTGCTGATGGCGATGATGGCGATGATGATGATGGTGTTTGGCGGACGGAACGTCACTGTTTGCGCGCACAGAAACGCTTCCCGAGCTCTTTCCCGTTCTCTCCCTTGTTTCCAGTTTATTACGAGTTGCCCCTTTTTCTTGTTTGCCCTCTTTCCCTTTCCTTTGACTTTATTGCGTCCTTTGCTCTTTCCTTCTTATGTGCGTGTTTGCGCTTTGCTCTTACCCCTTGTGGTGATGCAGGAGACGAAGAGGGAAGGTTCGATGATGTGGTCGGGGAGGGAAAGAAGACAAGAGCACGGCTGGTGCCAGCAGACACAGGTTAGTGGCAAAATAAGTTCGTGTCTAGTGCGGCCGTCTGTGATTGGCTAGATGCTATGCAGCTTGACGTGTTGTGCAACGTCACGTGAGTTTGACTACGAGCGCATTATGCATTGCAAAGGCCCCACGAGTACGAGTACGGAGTCGAGTACTCGTTTCTCCTTCCACCCTCTTAAGTTCGCCCAACTCCGGATCTCACCCATATTATTAGAACTACGTCTCTACTTGTACGAGTACTCGTAGTCATTCTTTCCACGTGTTCATGGGAAATAGCACAACTATGGCTGGTGCGAGAGGATGAAATTGACGGAACCGACTGTTTTTTTTTATCCCGCCCTCGATTCGATTCTGACCCAATGCTGTCCAACCCCCGAAGCCTGCACTGCCCGGCATCCATCATACAGACGCGATCTTATCAGTTTTACCTTGGGCAACAATTACAAGATTTCCAGGCCGCACATCGGTACCAAGAAAATGCACTTCCTCCCAATCCGAGATGCTGAATGGTGCCAGCGGGTAAGCCCGCCGACCGGCCGTGGTGTTGCCATGGGGTTGGGAGGAAGCATAGGAGGAATGCGGGGGGGCGAGGGATCTTGAATCCTTCATGCCCGCGTAGGCAGTCGTACGTCTCGGTCTCGGCCGACATCAACCCAAGAAGTTGATGGTTCTAAAAGGCCCCAGCTGCCTATCAGTCTCTGCTAGACCCTTTCAGTGGGTGGTCGACAACCTCCATCATGAGAAGGTCTATGACTCTGTATGATTCTTGGCCATGACCCCAGCTCTGAGTGCTGTCACGGGCTGTTAGAGTTCTACAACTTCTCGAGCTTCAGTACCGAGTCTAGTAATGGTTGCATCGATACTTGCCTTTCCTATAGATATGATGTCGGCGCTTATGGCAACAAGGCGCGTATTCAAACAAAGTGTACTCGTACTCCGTGCACAGACATGTTCTGAAGAGACGCATGAAGCGTATATGTATTTTAAAACGCTGATTATGACAACTATGAAGCAGTGCTATATCAATACCAAAATCAACCTTGCTACTCCGTATGCCTCCTGTCGTGAGAGCTTACTCCGTACTTGTCCGGCTTATCAAGTTCACGTGACTCGGATCTCGCGGTAGATTATCGTTAATCGATTGAATCTGGTTTCCGGTCGTGTGCTATCGTAATATTAATTGTTATTTTTATCCAAGCGGACATGCGTAAATCGTATGTCGTGATGCCATGTTCGCTTTGGTGACAGTGATCTGTCTCGTGATATCTTTCGATTGCCGATGCGCTAGGGAGCAGCCGAGTAGGCGGGGATTTGATCCACTACAGAAAGCGACTTGACTAGAATGGGCATCTACGTAATGTGATGTTAGTTGGTCTACGAGTACGAGTACTCAAAGTGGCAAAGAATAGTTGTATGTTTTTTATGTTTTTTATTTTCATATTATAGATGCCGTTGAGATTGCTGCTATCTGGCTCGCCTCGTGGAGTTCCATAGGCCTAAATGAACTAGCAAACTCCCGCTTCCGTGTGTTCTTTTGGGTATCCGAAACACATACTGACAAAGGAAACAGAGAAAGAAGACAGAGAAAAGAAAGCAAAGAACAAAGGAAGAAGGGAGAAGGATGAGAAACAAAAATAAACATAGATATGATTACTGATACAGTAGTAACGCCAGCAACGCCGGCCTTGTGCAGTTGTCCTGTGATTAAACGAAAAGGAAGTCGAAAGAAAAGAAAGAAGAAGGAAAAGAAAAGTCGTAAAAACTTAATGCTGGGATAAAGAGTGTAGTAGGGCAGAAGAGTGATCAGTCCAAAGCCCAGCCTCTAGAACCGGCTCATGTTGGCCACGCTGTAGTGGCTGCTTATGGCCGGGTTCATGGCCGGGTGCAGGGCTGTTGGCGGCCGGCGGATGTCGGGGATGATCGGGCTCGAGCGGTCCTCGCCGTAGTGGCTGGGAGCACCGCGCTCAATGTCATCGTCGCTGCCAACAGCCGTCTCTGCGTCGTTGGCGTGCGAGTAGTAGTCGCCGCCACCGTATCCAGCGGTCTCGTCATCGTAGCCGCCAACGGGGTAGGGTCTGCTGATTTGGATCTTCTTGCCGTTGAGGTCGATGCCGTTGTCGCTGCGGTCATGGTCGGCGCCGTGGGTGGCAAGGGGGCTCTTCTTGAACACCTGGGTCACGCGCTTGAGGCGGGCACCAATGCCAGCAGTAGGTGCAGCGGGCTCGACAGCACTTTCGACATCGCGCACGCTGTTGCTTCTGCTGAAAAGCATCTCCTCCTTGGCCGTGGAGTTGTAGCGGGAGATGCCGGCGTTGCGGGACGACAGCGTCGACGATGCATAGTAGTTGCTCGGGTTGCTCGGGTTGCTGGCGTCGCCATACTTACTGGCATCGGCGAGGTTGCCGTCGCTGCGGATCATGCGGGCCGTGAGCCCCGAGGGACCGTCGCGGAAAACAAAGGCGGCCGCAAAGTTGAAGCACCCAAACGTGATGGACAGGATGCCGGCAGCCAGGATGACACGCCATAGAGGAAGGCCCAGGTTCTCGACGGAGAAGGCGGGCTTGTTGAGGTTGGCCAGCATGTCGCAGCCGAGAACAACCATGGCGCTGCCGAGCCAGAAGAAGCCGTGGCGCTCGGCAAAGACGGGCCACGCACGCTCAAAGTAGCGCTTGAAAAGTCCAAACTGGACCTCGGTGAGGATGAGGAAGATGGCGATGGAGGAGACGAAGACATGGGCCACGGCGTCAAAGAAGAAGAACTGGCCAGTGACGCCAGTCATGACGATCATGACCCAGCTGGCGACGGCGATCATGAGGAGCGCAATGATGTTGCAGGGACGCAGGGCATTGAGGGCTTTGTAGCCGATGCCGCGCATCTTGCTGTTGTGTGCGAGGTCGAACATTTTCGTTTCTTCGTTTTGGTTATTTTTTGGTGTATTGTAGTGTCGTTTGTCCGATCTTGTCGTAGAGGTGCTATCGAAGAGGTGTCTGACTTGCAGAACCGGCAGGATATGTCGACAGAGCGAGTGTGTATGTAGTAGAATATAGAGAAAAGGCAAAAGGAAAAAAAAAAGTGAAAAGAGAGGAAGAGAGGAAAAAAAGAAAACAAAAGGAGAGAAGTCAGGTTATAGGAAGATCCAGAAAAGAGCCAGCTTTTGTAGGAAGAAGTGAAAACAAAGTTGAACAGCGAACAGAAAAAGGTGTTCACAGTCTACGGAAAAGTAAAAGGGAGGGTAGGAACAAAGAAGAAGCAATGACTGCGAGAGAAGGGTGTAATATAAAAATAAAAGAAAGTAGGAAATTCAAGGTGAACAGGTTATTTGTCAAGGCAACTTGGTCACCATTGTCCAGCAAGGAGAGTCACAAGAAAAAAAGATGAGGAAGAAGTAGGAAGAGTAGGAAAATGAAAAGAGGCGAGAGACAAGAAAAGAAGGGAACCGTGAAGATAAAAGAGGACGGGGAAAAGAAGAAACAAATATCAGACAGTGAAGATCGGATTTAATTGAAGTGTGTGATCATTGTCATAGGGCAGGCGGGCATGCTTTTTAACCGTCTTGTCATTGTCTGGTGGGTCGTCAATGGGAGGACGAGAGGAAGGGACGATGCTCAATGGCAGTGGGGCCGTGTGTAAGTGAGGAAGGAGAGGGCACGAGAAGCGCCCGTCAAGGAAGGCGCGACCTGGGCAATTTTTAGAGCAGGAGTACGGTTCTATTGAGGAGACATTGAGCGACCGTGCAGACGCCCCGAGAATGGACGACGGAGATCCAAAGAATGGCGAGGAAGAGGAGAAGGGGACGAGAACACAGCAGCTCAGGTGCAGTGGATGCCGGGCTCTTGCTGTTTCGCAATTTCAGGCAATCCTGGCCAATGGATCGTTTGGCGCCGGGAGCAATCGAACGCTGGTCTGTTTAGCGGCCACGATGAATAAATAGAACAGTGAACTGATTAAGAGCCGGTAGACACCGAGCTGAAGGTGAGATGCGGATAGAATATATCTAAAATGGGAGGAAAGGAAAAAATAAAAAGAGGCACGCGGATGTTTTTAAGATCTCACGATAGAGGTCAAAAATCGAGGTGAGCATTCTGGGCAGCTGCCTTTCTTAGTCAGCCAGCCAGTGACTTACACGCCGCACTTGGTCATTGCGCGCTCGGCACTTCCCTGCAATGGACCCTGTTTTTGTTTCTGTCCTGTTCGTCTAACAAGTGTTTTCCCCCGAACATTAAAAGGTTCCTCGATATGTGTATCATGCCTGTGATGAGTCTAGCTCTTTTGTGCTTTGCTATTTCTCATGTCTTTCCGAACAGCTGCATCTCGCTCGCTGACTAATCATTGCTGCGAATAAATTCAAACAGAAAACTCCTTCCAAGACGAATCTACAGCTCAGCTTAAAGCGAGGGATCTGTTCAAGGAATAGAATATCAAAGAATGTGCCAGATGAAAAAATGCAAAAAGCAACTCCAGAACATGGTGACACAGCTTCACGGACCAGAGAGCTCACCGGCTGGGTGCTGCATAACTATCGTGCCAGCGCCTACATCGATCATACCGTTCTGGTCGGAAGAAAAAGAAACTAGATCCAAAATACACAGGCAGCTGAGCAGTACAGACGAAAGAAGAGGCGTCAATTGGCCTAGAGCGCTGCAGGGTGTGTTTCACGATGCTGGTGTTCAGGCAAACGGCCAAGATTGACCGCCAGGACGACACGACTGGCTGACTGGCTGCATGAACAGCAGGGGCCATGCTGTCTCGTCTGGCGGCAGTGTCCCATGTGCACACTGTCGCAGATCGTCTTTGTCTGCGTATGCCGTGCAGCAGCAAAGAATTTTTTCGCAAGAAACAGGACTGGCAAACGACAAGCTGAGCTTGCAATCAGATAGTGGCAGTTTCGATATATGCTAAAAAAAAATCATTATGGGAAGCGCCGTAGCTGGGGTCTGGGGTAAACTCTATGGCTAGTCTCGGTGAATACAACTATTTCATTCTCAACATAAATAACAATTTGCCCATGCTTATTGTGAATAAAAAAAAAGGTATTTCGAATTTGCCCAATATATAACAAACCCATCAACGCCGTTATTAGTTATGCTTCAATCTGCAATCTGTAATCAACAACACTATGTATATATACGCTTTTGTCGCTTTTTTTTGTGGCATGGTTTTTGGTCGTTTGTCGGTCTCGCTTCCCCGTGTTGGCCTTCTGCCTCTCTAAGACGAGTGCTCCTCCTGCTGCTCCTGCGAGGGGCCAACCGGCTCCTTGACGCCCGACGAGCTGTTGCCGTTGCTGGGACGCCACTTGCTGGAAGTAATGGGGTTGACCCGCTCCATGTACATGGTGTCAATCTCCTCCAGGGACCGGTCCTTGGACTCGATGACGAAGAAGAAGACGATGATGGCGAGACCCGCACAGCATCCGGCGAAGACGAGGCCGTAGTAGTAGTCAATGGCATCGACAATGAAGCGAGTGCTAAGATGGCGTTAGTAAAATGAAAAATACTCAAAGAGGTAAACTTGTGGAGTAATAGACTTACAAGAACGAGATCAAAAAGTTCCACAGCCAGTTGGCCGACGTGGCCAGGGCCATGCAGCGACTGCGGTACTGCGACGGGTACAGCTCAGCCACGACGGCCCAGACGAGCGGGCCCCAGGTGATGGCAAACGCGGCAATGGCCAGGCACGAGAAGGTGACAAGCGCAGAGCCAGCCGACGGCGTCTTGAGCGGGTCGTCGCGGTCGAGGGCAAAGTGGCCGACAAAGGCGTAGATAAAGAAGCACATCATCATCCAGAGCGCGCCGGCAATCAGGGCCTTGCGGCGGCCGCACTTTTGCACAACAACGAGACCGCCGAACGTGCAGGCAAAGTTGACAGAGCCGAGAATGAGCTGCGTCACGTAGCTGTTGCTCAGACCGGTGGACGCAAAGACAGTGGTACCAAAGTAGAAGAAGAAGTTGACACCAGTCAGCTGCTGGCCGGCCTGGAGCACAATACCGAGCGTGGTGCGGTAGAACATGCGCGGGCCGGTGAAGATCTCGTGCCACTTGGTAGGCGGCAGCGCGCGCTCCTCGTCGAGCTTGGCCTGGATCTCGCCAATCTCCTGGTTGACGCTGGCAGCGTTGGGCGCGACACCGGCGAGGCCGGCAATGGTGTTGCGTGCCTCTTCCTCACGGCCCTGGCGGAAGGCGAAACGAGGGCTCTCGGGCAGGAATAAGACACCGCCGCCGAGGATGAGCGCAAAGAGGAACGAGAGACCGTTGGGAATGCGCCACGAGGCGGTGCCGGACATGTCCTCGGTGCCGTAGTTGATCATCTCGGCGGTCCAGATGCCGAGGGTGACAAACAGCTGGTAGCACGAGATGAGCAGGCCGCGGATGATGGCCGGGCTCGATTCGGACTGGTACATGGGCACGACGACGGACAGCGAGCCAATGCCGAAGCCGGTCACAAGACGACCCATGGCAAACTGCACCCAGTGCGTCGAGGACGAAATTTCGATGATGGTGCCAATGCACGTGCTCAGAGCTGTAAAGGAAATGGTCAGGCGGCGGCCGATGCGATCGGCCAGGTTGCCGGCCGCGAGGGAGCCAACGAGACAGCCGGCACTCAGCATGCCGACAATGGTGCCCTGGCGGGCAGCGCTGAAGTCGTAGGAGCCATCATGCTGCAGCTCACCAAACCGCCGAGCATAGTCGTTCATCATGAAGAAGCCGGAAATCTGACCACTGAGAGGGAGTTAGCAATGCCATACATGTATGAGTAGTTACGAGTATAGGCACAGAAGAGGCGTACCTAGCATAGCCGAACAGGAAGCCACCGATGGAGGCGACCAGGCCGAGGAAGCAGGCCTTAAAGGTGATTCTTTGCTCAGCAACAACATCGCCTTGGCTGTCTTGCTTCTCGCCGTCACTCTTGTTTCTCGTGAAGAGCCCCATGGTGAATGGTGTAAGCAATATGTGTATTGTATGTGTGGGAGGGAAAAAGAGAATGAGTCTAGAATGTTGGGGAAAATTTTCCACAGAATGAGGAGGTGCGGAACTCTTTTATGAGTGCATGGAGAGCGAGGAGAAGGAGCAGGAGTTGGCCTCTTGGGGGAGCTCCGGGGCAGTGTTTTTATTCAAGGGAAAAACTGGAGAGCAAAAGGAGACGAGACCACCGGAGAGTGCACTAGTTCCTGGACAGATGATCTGGGCAAAATGGTCTACGGAGTACATGCGGAGGCTTCGGCACTATCGCGGGTCGCCCCCGGCGAGGATGGGTCGTTTTTGATTTTTGTCGGGGCATGGTCAATGGATTTACTGTCGGCCGTATCCGTATAACCAAGCATGCCCAAAAATCCAACGCGCCATTTTCAGTTTTTCTTGTTTTGCTTTTTGATTTGATATTTGATTTTGTTTTTTGGGGTTTGTGTTGGTTTATTGTTTTTCCCGCTCTTGTCTGCTGGTGCGGCTTTGCAGTTGTGTGTACTCGTACTCCGTTCCATTGTTGGTTCTCTTTGTGCTGCTCTTTGCCCCGGCCCAGCCAGCATAAGCCCGCCCGCCCAACAATACGTCGTATGCCAGCCACAAAATGCTTAAGCGAGAGCGCGAGTCGGACCAAGTCCGGCGGCGTAGCGTTGTGACGTCCCAGTGCCGGGCATGATTCATGAGTCAGCTTCTTATGTCATTGCGGGACCGCCTGCGGCGTCTCATGAATCATGAAATAATCATGATAGGCATCAAGCCTCCTGACTACCCACGCACTACCGCTTCCATGTAGTATTCGCCGTCGAAGCGCCATGTAGATTTAATCTTGCCCAGCCCACTCTTCGGGATCGCTGTTCCTTGCCTACGAGTACGCGAACTTCTATGACGAATGGTTCCCTACTCCCCTACTCGGTATTTTTTCCCCTTGTTCGTATGTCGTGGCATCATTCGACTTTCCGTTCTCGTACGGAGGAGCTTTGCTTGGGTCTGCTCGGGTTTTCTTTGTCGCGAGCAGCGCCTGGTCAAATAGCCCGAGTCAGAAGTCGGTGTGAGACAGGCGGGTAGCCAGAGTCGTACGCAATTACACGGTTTACGCAAGTATGATGATGTTTCCATTGTAAATCTCGTTGTGTCCTCCTGACAACAAGAAAATTCGAGTACGATTTTACAATGGTCGGTTGGTGCCGTTTCGTGCCCCTTTTAAGTCTTTGTTGATATTCGTGCATCGTGTACTTTGGTGCAGAGTTTTCATCAGGTGGAGCCGATCTGCCCTGGATTAACCCAACCCAGTCCACGTGACTTAGTATAACTGTACGAGTACGGAGTAGACGAGTCGAAAACGGAAACAAAGCGAATGAAGAATGGAGAATTCAACAAAATAGCAGCCAATGGCCAAAGACGCGTACTGCTTGACATTAGCATCAACAATACCGTGTTCCAGTGACAGCTGCAGCGGCAGACCAGGGCCGTTATCTTCGGCCCTATTCCGTATTGTGATCCCTGGCATTCGTGCTCGTGTATAATAGATCACGTGCAAACTGCTGCGTGGGGGTTTTGTTCGGACGCTGCTGCGTGCCGGTGGCCGAAGAAGTGGAACTCGCGTCGCGCACTGGCCGCCAGCGACTTTCTCCAGCTACGGAGTATCTACGGCGTATCTCTGATGAGCAGTACGAAATACTCGTACTCGTATGCCTGCTTGTCTAGAAGCTGCGGCTGCGGTCTATCGTACGAAGGCCCCCGTACGAGTAGTCTCCCAACAAGAGGAAGAGACTGCATTGCTCTTCTTGAAAGACGGGCAAAGACATGGAACTGCTGGCTGTACTTTTGCCGGCCGGCGCGATAGTGAACGACGGCAGCGCGTCAACAAGCGTCAACGGGTGTGAACGCGCGCGCGCGTAATCTTACAAGAAACCAAGCTAGGCCAGGGTCTGTACCGGCCAGTGTGTGAGACTCATAAAAATAGACCTCGCGCCGTTATGATACGGTAGTAGTCTCGTACTCCGTACTCCGTAGAGACGACGACAGGACAGACGGAATACGAGTCTATAATGATTAGTCATTCTGGGTTTTTTTTTTTTCACCTGCTCTTCTGCCAACTCGCCATGTTCTCGTAACGGAGACCCTGAAACGGTCAAAACCAGCATTGCTACGAGTGTGCAGCGTTGCTCGTACGAACAGGTGGGGATGGCGTTGAGCCATTTCCAAAAAGAAAAGGGCCGCAACCGTTTCGCTCGACTGGCCGGTCCAGTAATGTGCTGTCATGCTTCCCAGATAGATATGAGGTGTCTCGCCCACGATGCCGCAAAAACTAAAAGCCTCCACCACTTGGCACCATGTGAACGAACGATTCTGCTCCGTACGATTTTACGAGGGCTCGTATGTGAGCAATGCCACAGGAAGACGCCGCCGGCCGAAAATCCATCATCTTGATATAATCGCGCGCGAAGAACAAGCTTGGTGACATATTCCACCAACATCAGAAGACGTCTTGGGCATCAGTCCATCCCACTTGTCGGCTGTCGAGAATATCTCGCACTCTGCATCGCATCGCAGAAAGCGTATGGCTTCCAGTATGGCGTTGATGGCACGGTTTTTGAAAATCGGACCTGCTGCGCCTATATCCTACTGCCTAATTGCTCTATGAGCCGTCCCACGGTCAAGACTGGCGGAAGATAGCATTGTCCCAGAGCAACCGGTCGCGGGCGGCTGGTGCAGTTCAGCGGAGCAACTATGGCATACGAGTTACTCGTACGCACCATACGGAGTACAACGGATGAAAAAGGCTGCATTGTTGACGGGCAAACAGCTTGCATATCCGGACGGCCCGATGACGATGATGATTGATCATATAATGGCATCGGACTATCCGTGTACTCGTACGGAGTACGCGTACGAGTGCAAACATCGGACCAGACATTCACCACATCGTCATCGCCGTCAAAAGTGTGGAACATGATGTCATCAAACATGGAGGCCAGCTGCTGCAATGCGTTGTGACAGGGTGTCGTCTTCCGAAAGAAAAAAAAAGGGCGAAGCGAATGGCACAGTCCAGTTTACAATATGCACTGTGTTTTGCACACTGTGTGTTCTTCTCTGGCCTTCTTTTTCGTTTCGGGGTCCAGACCCGTGACCGACCACATGCCATTGACCCACTCACTGAGGCTGCGCATCGTGATCGCCTCAGCTGTCGCTTCCAAGTCTGCCTCACCTGCATCGTCCGACGCTCTTTCCTTACCCCCCGACACCTCGCCTCGCGCGCTGCTCCGTCCTCGCTCAGTCTCCCGGTCGCCCCCTCTCTCGCTCTCTTTCTCCTCACACTCTTTTCTTTATTTCTCTCTCTATATCTTCCCATCCACTCCCCCGACATCATGGCTCGTGGCAACCAGCGCGACAAGGCTCGCGAAAAGAACCTCAAGGCCCAGGCGAGCCAGAAAAAGGCCAACACCAAGACCGGCGCCGAGATGCAGCGCGAACGCGATGCCCTTGCCATCAAAATGCGTGAGAAGCAGGCAGCTGGTAGGTTTTTTTTTTCCTTGTTTT
Organism: Ophiostoma ips; assembly: GCA_019925475.1. Taxonomy (NCBI): domain Eukaryota; kingdom Fungi; phylum Ascomycota; class Sordariomycetes; order Ophiostomatales; family Ophiostomataceae; genus Ophiostoma; species Ophiostoma ips. The sequence continues at coordinate 254,572 of JADHKN010000028.1, read as the reverse complement.
GTTTTTCTTTGCCGTTCCAATGTTGTGCGCTTGCTGACCACCAACCCACCAGCCGATGCGCGCAAGGCCCAAGAAGCAGCAGCGAAGAAGTAATGATTGACAGCCGGTTTCCCCGTCGGGATGCGGCGGGTGGGTTGGAGTGCTGATATGCGCACACCGGGATGCGCCTTGGATTCGCCTGGCTCTCCGATGTTGCACGATCCGATTCCACGATCCCCCTCCCCCCCCCCCCCCCAAAACCCGGCCCCGGTAGTGCCACCGACGGCAGTCAACCGGCCAGACACACGGAACGACACAAGAGTAGGAACTGATCTATGGTCGCTCGGTATCCCTGCTGGACCCGTGCTGGCCAGACGTTGGTTGTCTACTCGGAGTTCAAATACATTTTGTTTATGCGTTTTTTTTTTCGGAGTATTTTTGAGTTCATCACACATCTTTACTACAAGATTAGCGAGCGTGGGGCGATGCATTTTTGTAATAAACATCATTTTTTATTAGCAGCACAATTGCAATAATAATCACTTCGTAGTCAAGGTTTTCTTGTTTTTTATTGAAAGTTTCGCGTTAACAAAAATGTATATATATTGACCTTGCTATTAAAGTCCATCCAGAACACAAAACGATACGAGCCAGTCATACGTGTAGAGGGGCAAACGACCAAGGAAACCAAAGACAGAAGAAAAGAAAGGGATACAGAAAAAAAAAACATCAAGAGACCGAGAGCAGCCAAGCTTCACCGGCTCAGTAACAACAATGAGAAAAACAAAAGAAATATAAACATCACATGGTTCCCCTTTTTCAGCTCCCTAAAAACGAGGATATTAAAAAAGGGGAGGAAGAAAGCGCAACTGGCATGGTAGCGAGACCTGGTAATCCGGATAATGTAGACCTGTATATAGAAAAGAAAAAGAAAAGGTAAAAAGAAAGATTATACAGAAAACAAAAGGAAAGCCTCCCTATCTTAGTGAAAAGGAGAGAGGCAGAGTGTCAGGAAAAAGAGACAACGGGTGTTCTTTCCCATGTGTTCCTCTTATTTAAACCAGGGCAGCCATGGGGATGGAGCCGCCGTAGCCGCCGAAAGAGCCAACGCCCTGGGCCGCGGCGACGGGGAACGTGTTGGAGCTGCACAGAACAGCGCACGAGCAAGAGCCGTCCGAGTTCAGGGTGCCGGTACCGGTGGTCACGCCAGTGGAAGAGTCGGTGGAGCCCGAAGAAGAGCCCGACGAAGAAGAGCCCGACGAAGAGGAAGCAGACGTAGCGGCGGCGGCGGCAGTATCGGTGGTGGCAGACGTGGCAGCAGTGCCGGCGGCGGCGGCGGCACCGGTGGTAGTACCAGCAGCGGCAGCAGCGGCAGTAGTGGTGCCACCGGTGATGGCGCTGCCAGCATTGGTGCCGTTGATGGCAATGGCCATGGACTGGAACATGGCCTGGGTCTTGTTGGCGGTAGGGTTGATGGAGAAGACCATGCCCTTACCGCAGTGCGAGACCTGAGCGCAGTAGAACCCTGGGGCGGTTAGTTATAGTGAACACAGTGGATGAGCAGCGAGTGTGGGAGAAGAAAAACATACAAAGAGGAGTGGCGACCATGACCTGGAGGGCGACCTGCGGCGGGGGGTTGATGGTGTTGTTGATATTGGGCTGGAAGCCAGAGTCCATGCCACCGGCCAGCAGGTTGCAGGGGGCGGCAAACGAAGACTGAGTTACAGTGTGGTTCTGGCTCAGGAAAGTGAAGACGACCATGTCACCAACGGCGGCCTGGATGCTAGAAGGCTCGTAGATCAGGCCCTTGGGGCCGCCAACAGTGACGGTGTGCGTGGCGCGAGCAGCCGAGCCGGTGGTGGTACCGACAGCGGCAGCAGCCGTCGTGGCAGCAGCGGCAGCACCACCAGCGGTGACGGTCTGCGTGACGGTCTGGACGCTGTTGATGGTGGTAGTGGCAGCGTTGTTGCCGCCGTTGACCCAGATGATGATGACCTCGGTGGCCTTACCCAGGGTGAGGCCAGCCTTGGCAGCGAGAGACTCAGCAGAGGCGAGGTCGCCCGACTTGTCCTTGGAGTTGGAGTTCGAGTTGGCAGCGTGAGCCGAGCGACGCTCAGGGTAGCTGTTGCGGACAGACTTGGCCAGGGCCAAGGGGGCCAGGGCCAGAGTCAATGCGAGGGAGTACTTCATTTTGAATTTGGTGGGTTGGATGTTGTGATTTGGGATGATTTTTTCTGATGTCGTTCCGCTTGGGATCCGAGGTTTGCAAAAGAAAGGAAAGTGAAACTGGATGGATGGCGAGCCTGCTCGTAAGGACAATAAAGAACGTAAGGTGAGAAATGAATGAAAGAACAAACGTCTTGTTGCGTTGAATTAAGAAGACGAGAAACAGGTATACACAGAAAAGGAACGAAAAAAAGGAAGAAAGCAAAGGACGAGAACAGAGGGGAAGAAGAAGGGTACATATGAAGAAATCGGCTTGTCTGCAAACCACGTTCTCTCGGCCAGGGGGCGCTCCGCATTGGGCATCTGTCCCAGATTATGCGTTTTTCTCTTTCATTTTTTTCTTCGCAATAAGTTTCAAGCCTCCTGTCTTCTGGTCGTGAAAAGCGGCCCCTCTCATCCAGGGGGGACGGAGTCGAGGAGGGTAGCATGGCGGCATCCCGAGGGGAGCTGGGCGGTCTGAACAGACACTATGGTCGAGGATGCGAAACATACGGCGGCAGTAACCTCCATCATACTCCGTATGTCGTAGACTCCAGTGCGCACGCGCCATGCCGGACACTGGTGCTTCCGGGTGGGACAGGCTCTATTCCTAGAAATTAGAATTGCAGTGGCCGGCAGGCCAAACAGACTTTGTTTCTGGGGGCCCATTAGTCGGGAGCCGGTCGAGAATGGGCCACGATAGGCAGGGGGTGTTAGGCGAGGGACAGAGGTGCGCTCTGTACTCCGTACGAGTACAGCGTAGTGCGTCGTCTAGGACAACGGGTCCCCACCAAAGAGGCTCAGCACTGTTCCAGGCAAAGAGGAGGCTCTTTTGGCAAAGACCGCTCTTACACAATGCAGATTTCCTAAGAAGGACAAGCGCCGGCAGGGGAACTGTGGCAGATCTGTCTCGGGTCGTGTTTTGGCCTTCAGTCTCCAACATCAGGGGACGGAGCTGACAGGGGTATTGCGTCGCGCCTTCCACGTTAGGCGGGACACGCCAACTCTATCTGAACGAGTAGGAGCATTCGTGCCTCTGCTGCTTCTGCTCTTTCCAGAATACTAGTTTTGTTCAGAATATCGACAAAGAAGGCACGATTTGCTAGCGGTATCACATGCCCCTGACTCCAACGGCCGGTCGTAAAAGTACACTGTAGACGCAACTCCAATGGCCGTGCACAAATGCGACATATATGACAATGTTATGGATGTGACAAGAGACAAATCGATACTCCGCAAATAACGGCATGCATTATGGGAACAATGACAAATAGAAGACGAAAAAAAAGACGTCCGTGTTCGTGCTCTTCAAACAAACAAAAGCCGGACTGGCATAGCTTCAATGGCGATGTAGCCATGACACTGGTCAAACAGCGTGAAGCACAATCAGCTGCAAGAGAAAACCAAACAATAAGAAAGAAAAAAAAGAAAGCATAAAAAAAAGGGAAAGGGAAGGGAAAGAGAAACAAGCTTCGTATGCCTGTCTTCGGAGCAGCGCTCATCCGCCAATAAGCCCTGTAAAGTGAGCCCGTGCGCTGTAACCCCTATTAGTGGGCCTCTCTTTTCTAGCCCCTTTCTTTTCTACGGTGTACTCCGTACGGAGTGCGCGGTGTGCAGCGTGCCTTCCTTCAACTGCTGGGCGGCACCGCAACACCTACGACGTAATATCGGTTGCTCCCTAGCCGTTACTCGTATTCTTTTTAACGTTTTATTAAGCTTCTAAGCTAGCGTCTGTCTGCTCCGCGTCAAAGCACGCCAGCCCAGACAAGGAAACGTACGGAGTAGTACGGAGTGCTACGGGGCTCTGTATCGTAGCAGACTTGGCAACCCACCCTGAGAAGAACATCATCCCGTCTTTCGGACTTTGGACTTTATTGTCTTTGCGCCGGCTTACCTACTCCGTACGAGTAGGTGAATATTTAACTTTTTTTTTTTTTTTTTGCATTACCAATATTTACTCGCTCAGGTGTTTCTTTGCAGAGGGAAGATTAATTTTCTCTTGCGTCTGAATTTTTTTTTTTTTTTGTAATTTTTGACCCTATTTAGAGTTGTCATTAGACGGGTATTTTTAAGGTTTTTGGTTGCCACTCATAAGCTACTAGTCGTTGTTTTGTCCTGCCAGCTATGTTATTTTTTGCCTCCTTCTGTGTCTCCGTATTGTTTCGAGAGCGGCCCTCGTTTCGTTCATCCGCAAAGGCAAACACCCCAGCACGTAAACGGGTTTCAAGCTGATTGTCACTTGACTCGGTCAAATCCAGTCTTTCTATCAACCGAATCTTCTTTTTTTTTCTACAGAGTACTGCGCCTCCAGATAAGAGCTGCCGTCCCAAGTACGGAGTACGTGCTTTGGCCCGGACGTTTCTCCCGCCCCTTCCCACGCAACAAGACGACGTATGCTGTTACATCTGCCTGTGGAATAAAAGACAATCTACAAGTAACACATGAATGATCGATCACGACTCGGTCTCTGAGAAACACATAGTGTATCAGAACATGGTTAAAATGCTGGTTCCGGGAGGCAGCTCGTTTCTCTCTGCCAAGCTTTTTTGTAATACTCCGTACGTGCCCCTTTTCACTTTAAATGCTTGGTGTCGATCAGATGAAGTATTTGCCAACACCGCTGCATCTGTCAATTGCGGCATACTGCAGTCCTCCGTAGCACAGCAGTCGTGATTTCTTGGCATTTACGAGATCCGTCCCGGCCGTTCTCTGTGTGTATTCCGTCTCCTCTTGTCCTGCTTGGCATCCCATGTTCTGTCACTTTTGTGCTCGTACGGAGTACTCCCATTTTTGCTGTAACAGATGGATTGATGGGCATTGACCTCGCTAATCCAAAAATTACATTGCACCAGCCACTGAGGCCTACGCGATGCAAAGTACGGAGTACTCGTAGGCCGTCGTATGCAATAGAACGTGGATAAAAGTGTGAACGCTTCAAAGCGCTCCCGGTGGGCTGCCAAGAGCTTCAGCTAACCGAGGGCCAAGACAGGCGTTCGCCGACGAGTACTCGTACTCCATTCGCCGTCGTTCGCTTGCGTCGTCTGGTCATTTCTGTGCCTCGTCGTCTCCACGGCTCTTGTCTTGGTCGCCCTTATTGGTGGCTCCCTCGGGCTGCTGTTGCTGCTGCTTCTGCTGCTGAAGGGCTTTCTGCTCTCCTTCATACAAGCCGGTATAATATCCTGCATAGTACCAAGACATGAGCAGTTTCTTCATTGCGTCGTCAGCTTGCAGAGGGATATGTTAGCTCGCCAGCAGATTAACACGGGACAAGTGAGGAAATAAGAAAAACTGCTCACCTCCTCCTAGAACGGCCTGTGGTGGCACAATGCCGGGGACTGGCGGTAGTACAGGTACAGGAAGCACCTGTTCTGTCGTCTCCGGTGCAAGTGCCGGGCCGGGGTTGGAGTTGTCGTCGGTAGGGCTGTCCCCACTGTTGGCACCAGTCATGCCATTGGGGTCATCGGCTTCACTCGTCATGCTGCTGCCGTTGTGTGCAGCATCGTCCTGTGCGGCGCCGACTTCTGTGTCGGCCTTGGCATCCTGAGTAGATTCCGTCCTGGGTTACCGGGTCAGTCGGAAGTTTTCTTGAGCAAAATGATAGTCAAGCCAAATAGAAAATAAAACTTGGCTTTGTTTCACCAATATGACGCAGACATGCGGCGCGGCACGGGCGTGTTGGAATTGAGCAAGACGAGACAGCAACCCTACTCGTACAATGGCACTCAACTTCGACACACTTTGACTGTCTCCTTCTCACCACGTATAATCACCAAGGGAAAGCCAACTTACTCTGTGTTGGAGGTGTCGGGGAACACGGGCAAATCTCTGGCTGTGCCACCACGTGCCCGGACAGCGTGAAAGGTCTAGATGTGCAGGGAACAGAGGCGGTGGGTTAGCTCCTATCTTCGGCATATGCTGTATGTTGATCACTGATAGCATTCCAGCCTGCAACCCGGGATGTGATCAGACAACGGTATGCCTGGCATCAGCCGATATCAGCTTTCAATTTGCTATTGAGTACTCGTAAGCTCCAATTGCAATCTGCACATTCTTCATCACCTTTATCTCGTGCTCGTCTGCAGCTGCTTGGCTTTAGCTTGCTGCAGGACAGGCGTCGCAATGCAACAAAAGACCTGCGAGAACGCAAAAGAACTCCGACAAGCGATACGAGGCACAAAACGAGGCGCGACGGATGATAAGGACCAGACCATGCAGAGAACCCCCCCGTGTGATTGCTTACCTTGTAATCGCTCACGACGCGGTCCCATGACTTGGCTATGGCGGAGTCACCCTCCAGGGAGCCGTTGTGTGTGGGCGCGGGCGCGGAGACGGACATGCTTGCGCCGGGCCGCGGGATGGCGCTGATGCTTTTGCTTTGAGGTGCGTTGGCGCTGACGCTGGCGCTGGCGTTGGTGTTGGGCGTTGCTGGTATCGGAGCTGTGCCGTGAGGCCAGTATTGTATGGAGAACTGGGCTGGTCACACGAGTTGCGCGCTGGGCTCCAATTGGGTGGTGGTTGACCAGGCAGGTGCAGCCGGCTGATGATCCTGCCTTCCGCGGCCGCTATCTTTAGACGGCGACTACAAGTACTTGGCTATACGAAGTACATGAATGAATGGATTCTATTATTGTAACCTATCGATCGATTCAGCTCTGTAAGCTACCAACAGTATTGATCTCGATTGCAAGCTGCATTGTCCATTCACGGCCTTTCATGCATGTCTCTGCGCGTCTCTATGGCGGTGAGACGCATTACGCAACACGGTCATCCGTCCACGGAAGTTTTCTCCAGTACGGAGTGGTAGTACGAGTACTGTGCCCCATAAAAACAGCCAGTACTCGTAGATACCAAGATCGCATAAATGCATAAGCATAATCCGACAAACTTGATAAATTCATAATCTAGCACCCGCCCGCCAGTCACGCTCGCTGTATTATCCGCCCACGCCTACTCCGTAGCCTCGTCCTTTTAGCCTATTCTGCTCTGCAGACGCAATCTAGAACACCAGATACGCGTGCCTGAGGTCAGGCCCGCTTGGCACTCGTAGTCGGAGAGGGCGGATAGCTGACCACCCTGCATCTATTTCTTACCTGCTTTTACAAGTGAGCTATTGACAGTCTACTCGTAGAAGGTGACCGCCGGCTTCGGCGTATGGGCAACACCACTACAAATCTCACGACGGCGTCCACTATGTAATCACCATATTTTATCGAAATATTCGAATTATCAATGCAATGTGAGCTTCAAGAGAGTCTTTGATACTCGCAATATCCGAGATGATTGAATAATTAGCGTGACTCTTTACTTTTTTTTTTCGACACATTAAAATTTTATGAGAGATTTCATCGAGACAAATAAAAGTTATTACTCGTAAATCTTCCGAGAATTACCCATAATAACCGACAGATCGGAGCATCGAAACAATCGAATAACAACTCGTGGGGGTAAAGCATGGTCATCCGTCCCTACGGAATATGTACGGAGGACTTGGCAAGAGCGGCTGACTGGTGCAGGTCGCCCTTTCCCTCTGCGCCCGCCCTTGCTGCCTCTTGCCTTTGTCGCGCCTGCCTCCTGCCGTCTTCCGAGCCTATTGTTGAGTAGCCCCGCACGATAGTTGAGGAAAGAACGAGACCACCTGAGCGGCGATCCCATGGCATGTGTGTGGGTAGGGGGGAGTAGTCGTAGAGGAGCAGCAGCATACGGAGTCCGGAGTATTGGAGGAGCAGCATAGAGGAGGGGGGGCGTATTGGAGGAGGGGGACAATAGAGAAGAGGGAAAGAACGATGAGAAAGGGAAGCAAGTGAGAGCAAGAACGAGGCACACAAAAAGGCCGGCCTTCCCCGGAGAGTCCACGATCTGCTCCAGCAACTTGGAAATTGTGAACTAGGGAACCTGCCACTTCTTATCGTCATCACAGTAAACCCCATTTGATCCCATCCATTGCCCTAGGTCATTGCGCTGTGAAGTAATATGGGCGCGTCAAAGGTGAGAAGATTGGTGAAGCCATGGTGATATGAGAATGAGAGAAGAGGGACGAGTGATGAGAGAAAAGATAAAGAGGAGAGAAGGAAAAATGACTCTTTGGCCGATCGTGAGAGAATGACAACATCAATACCACAACAACCACGGATCGGCCAGAGACACAGACCCTGTACTGTCAACAAATCCAAGCTCAATCATGCTGACTGCTCAGGACTTCTACTACATCGGCGTCGACGTCGGCACCGGCTCGGCGCGCGCGTGCGTGATCGACTCGCTCGGCGAGATCAAGGGCTTGGCGTCGGAGGACATCCGGCTATGGAAGGCCTCGTACAGCCACGATGAGACACACTACGTGAGTGGCCTTGCCCACGTCTCGCCACCATTGCGGTACCAAAGTGACCGTGCCGCTAACTCGTGCCAGGAACAATCCACCTCGGACATTTGGAACCACATCTGCGGCGCCGTGCGCACCGCCGTGGCCCAGGCCGGCATCGATGCGGCCGCGGTCAAGGGCATCGGCTTTGACGCCACGTGCTCCCTCGCTGTCTTTAGCCACGACACCGACGAGCCCGTCACCGTCACAAAGTCCCTTCTCGCCCAGTCGGCCGCCGATCCCGACGACCGCAACGTCATCCTGTGGCTCGACCACCGCGCGCTCAAGGAGACCGACGCCATCAATGCCACGGGCCACAACTTGCTGCGCTACGTCGGCGGCACCATGAACGTCGAGATGGAGATGCCCAAGGTCCTGTGGCTCAAGAACAACATGCCGGCCGAGGAGTTTGCGCGCTGCAAGTTCTACGACCTGGCCGATGCCCTCACACACATGGCCACGGGCTCCGAGACGCGCAGCTTCTGCAGCGCCGTCTGCAAGCAGGGCTTTGTGCCTGTCGGCGTCGACGGCAGCGTCAAGGGCTGGCAGGAGGACTTTTACCAAGCCGTCGGCCTGGGCGAACTGGCCGAGGACAACTTCAAGCGCGTCGGCGGCGTCAATAGGGTGGTTAGCCTCTTTGGTTTACTTTGTTGTTCATTCTACCAGTATTTGGTTTTGCTAACAATGTGCTTTTCACCCCCTTTTTAGAACGGCGAGTATCTCAGCGCAGGCGAGCTTGTTGGTCCGCTGTCGGCCAAGGCTGCCGAGCAGCTCGGCCTTAAGGAGGGCACTGCTGTCGGCAGCGGTGTCATCGACGCATACGCGGGCTGGATCGGAACCGTCGGCGCGCCTGTCGACCTGGGCGAGGGGTCCGCTGCGGCCGCCGGCACAGCGAATGCCAACGACGTCAGCCAGGCCTTCACCCGTCTTGCCGCTGTTGCCGGCACATCCACGTGCCACTTGGCCATGTCTCCCAACCCCGTCTTTGTCGAGGGCGTCTGGGGTCCGTACCGCGATATCATGCTGCCGGACTACTGGATGGCCGAGGGCGGCCAGTCGGCCACGGGCGAGCTCATCCGCCACATTGTTGAGACGCACCCGGCCTGTGCCCAGGTCAAGGCCAAGGCCAAGGACGCGGGCGCCAACATCTACGACTACCTCAACACGCGTCTGCGCACGATGGCGGCCGAGGCCGGCAGCCCTGTCGTTGCCCACCTGGCTCGCCACATCTTCTTCTACGGCGACCTCTGGGGCAACCGCTCCCCCGTGGCCGACCCCCACATGCGCGGTGCTCTTGTTGGCATGAGCCACACGGACAGCGGCGAGGACGGCCTCGCCCTCATGTACTACGCGGCGCTCGAGTTCATCGCCCTCCAGACGCGCCAGATCGTCGACACGATGAACGAGGCCGGCCATCGCCTGCGCAGCGTCTTCATGTCGGGCAGCCAGTGCCGCAACGACATCCTGGTCGGGCTCATCGCCACGGCCTGCAACATGCCCGTCGTCATCCCTCGCTACGACAGTGCCGCCGTCGTGCACGGCGCTGCCATGCTGGGTGCCAAGGCAGCCAGCGGGACCGTCGAGGTGGACAATGGCAAGACCGAGCCCCTCTGGGACATCATGTCGCGCATGACCAAGGCCGGGCACGTCGTGAAGCCCTCGACCAGTGCCGGCGAGGCCAAGCTGCTGCAGGCCAAGTCCGAAGTCATGCTGGACCAGCTCCGGACGCAGCGCGAATACCGCAGCAAGGTGGACTCGGCCGTCGCAGGCTGGGAGAAGTGAGTCCGTGAGTCCGTGATGGCCAGCGGCACCGTCCTTTTCTTTGTGTCGTGATTTTTCTGTGATTTACTTTCCTTTCGAAGACGTCCAGTACGAGTATCATTGGGACCATTAGGGCGTTGATTTCCATAGAGCAGAGAGGGAACGGTTCAATTCGATACATATGGATTATATAATGGATTATGTAATCGGAATCGGTGAGAAGAGCTGTTTGTGCCCCAGACCCGCTGTGATTGGTTGTTCAGGGAATCTCGGGTCTAGGACCAACCAGGCAAGGGCGCAGGAGCTGGTAATTAAATTAAGTCCAAATAAAAACCAATAAAAACGCGAAGGAAAAAGCCAGGGCCCAAACATCGCCAAATGCAGCCAGTTTCCTGCAGCATCCAGGCAAATCTAGGTGACAAGGGACAGCCGATACATTCGACCCTACCACCGCAGCGAACGGCCTGAAGTCCCCTTATCGTCCTATATTTCGCTGAACCGATCCCTTATCAGCTACAAATCACAAAAACACAAGACGACTACGAGTAGCTCTCTGTAAACAACCAGAGAGTCGCCGCAACTCTCTCCGCGGACGCGCGAATCCAAATCATCTCTCTCGTCCATCGATTGCTATTCCCTCTCTTCTTTTTTCGCCCCATCTTCGACCATGTCTCTGTTTGGAGCACCCAAGCCGGCTGCCGCCTCCACGACGCCCTTTGGCTCTCTGTTTGGCGGCGGCGCGACGGCCGCGGCAGGAAACCAGCCCACCAACAACACCCTGGGCGGCGCGGCCAGCGCGGCGGCGGCGCCCAAGCCCTCTCTGTTCGGCTCCAGTCTGTTTGACAACAAGCCGGCCGCTGCGCCTGCCGCCGCGCAGCCCTCGACCCTGGGCTTCGGATCAGGACTGCAGGCGTCCCAGGCCGCGCCTTCGGCGTCTGTTGCTGGCCCGCTGCCCACGGCGAGCATCAACGGCGCGGCGCTGCCGCCGTCGGGCGCCTACTTTGACAGCCTGCTGGCCAAGAGCAAGAAGCGCGCAGACGGCGAGGCGGGGGGCATCGCCGGCGACGGCAGCAACCCGGACATGCCCAGCCTGCACCTGGGACTCGGCGACCTGCGCCAGAAGCTGCGCAAGCTGGGTCCGCGCGGCGGTGCGGGCGGCGCGGGTGGTGGCGCGGGCGTCGCGTCGCTGCAGGACGGCAAGGCACACTACGTCCTGGCTGCGTCGGGCGTGGACCCCGGTGCAGCCGTGCGCGACCTCGGCAACTTTGGCATCTTCTCGGCGGCGCGGTCGACGGCGGCCCATCACGGTGGTGTCGCGGCCGACTTTGGCGCGTCGGGCGTTGCCGGCGCCAGCGCGTGGCAGTCGACTGCGGCGGCGGGCCCTTCCGAGGTGGACGTCGACACGTACCTGACCAACCTGCAGACCAAGACGACGCTGAGCATGATCGCCGATGGGCTGGAGCGGTCTGTGCGCGACTTTGACAGCTTCCTCGAGGACAACGTCACCATGGAGTGGGAGGCGCAGCGCAAGCGCATCTACGAGCACTTTGGCATCAAGACGCGCGAGGAGCTCGGCGGCGGTGGCTCCACGGCCACTCCGCGCTACGGCACGCCCGACGTCGGCGGCGCCGGTGGTGGTGGTGGCGGAGGCGGCTTGGCGGGCAGCACGGGCGGGTTTGGCCGGCGGCGCAGCCGTCTGCAGCAGCCGTCGCAGCAGAACGCCGGCGCCAAGACTGGTGGTGTTGGTGGTGGTGGTGCCAGCGTGTTTGGCCGGTCCCGGATGCAAAAGTCGGTGATTGGGTCGGCCAGCCGGATAGGTGCGCACACGTCCGAATTCTCCGACGTCGAGACCGCCGCGTCGCCGGGCGGCAGCGGCGCGGGTGCGTCCTCGGGCGGTGCTGGTTCGCTGGATGACCGCTACACGCGCGAGAAGCAGGGCCGTCTGGCCGAGACGGTGCGCCGGCTCAACGACAGCCGTGCCGAGTCGGTGCCGTTCCCGATCCTTAGCGAGATGGTGGCGGTCGAGGCCAGCCTCGGCAACGACCGTCAGGCGACGCTGGTGGTGGAGGCATTCCGGGCGCTGGCGCAGATCCTGGGCGAGGACGCGGAGGACAACGACGCCGCACAGCGCACGCGCGGGGCGCCGGGCCCGCGGCAGCGGTCGTTTGCGCGGGCGTACCTGGACCCGAACGCCAACAGCGCGGGGGCGATCTCGATGCGGCAGCGGATCCTGTCGGGGGCCAACGCGTTCCTGGAGAAGAAGTTCTTCCAGGAGGTGGAGGCGCAGATTGCCAAGTTCCCGCAGGAGGCCAGCCTGGGCGGGCGGCCGGACGTGGTCAGCAAGATCAAGGCGTACATCCGGGTGCGGGCGGCGCAGAAGATGCTGATCCCGGACAACGTGGACCTGCAGCAGGTGCAGGGCGAGTACGTGTGGGCGGTGATCTTCTACCTGCTGCGGTCGGGTCACGTGACGGAGGCGGCGCAGTACGTCAACGACAACCAGACGCAGATCCGCGGCATCGACCGGGTGTTTGCGAGCTACATCAACAGCTATGCGGCGAGCGACGACCGGCGCCTTAAGCGGGCGATGCAGGAGCGGTGCAACAGCGACTACAACCAGCGCGCGCGCAACGCGCCCGAGGGCTCGGTCGACCCGTTCCGCATGGCGTGCTACAAGGTGATTGGGCGGTGCGACGTGGGCAACCGCAACCTGGAGAACCTGCAGACGGACGTGCACGACTGGATCTGGCTGCAGTTCAACCTGGCGCGCGAGGGCGACCGCGCGGCCGAGCTGGCGAGCGAGATGTACGGGCTGGCCGAGCTGCAGGAGACGATCCGCGAGATTGGGCAGAAGCATTTCGCCAAGAACGCGCCGGGCGTGGCGGGCGGGTCGTACGCCATGTACTTTTACCTGCAGGTGCTGGCGGGCCTGTTTGAGCCGGCCGTGGCCTACCTGTACTCGTTCTCGTACATTGACGCCGTGCACTTTGCCATTGCGCTCGAGTACTACGGCCTGCTGCGCACGCCCGACGCGAGCCTGGCCGCCGCCAACGAGCTGCTGAGCCACAGCACGCGCGGCCAGCCGCAGATCAACTTTGCGCGCATGATTGGCTACTACACGCGCGACTTCCGCGCCGCCAACGCCGCGGCCGCCGTCGACTACCTGGTGCTGATCTGCCTGGGCGACGACCACCAGGACGATACATCCGCCGCTTCGGCCGCACCGGCGGCCAAGGACCAGTCGGCGGCCGCCGCGCTGTGCTACGAGGCGCTGCGCGAGCTGGTGCTGGAGACGCGCGAGTTCAGCAAGCTCATCGGCGACATCCGGCCCGACGGCACGCGCATCCCGGGCCTGATCGAGGAGCGCGGGCCGCTGATTGCGCTGGACCGCGAGCAGGACCTGGTCAAGGCCATCACGCTGCAGGCCGCGCGCGATGCCGACGACGGCGGCCGCACCACCGACGCCGTGCTGCTGTACCACCTGGCCGGCGACTACGACACCGTCATTGTCATTGTCAGCCGCGCCCTGAGCGAGGCCATTGCGCTCGAGATTGGCGAGGAGCCCATGCGCCTCGTGCCCGTCAAGCCGCGCGTCGACGGCAAGGACAGTACTGCATCGTCGGCGTCGTCGTCCAAGACGGCCACTTCATCGGCGCAGCCCGGCAGCAGCCTGAGTTTGGCGTCCATCGACGACCCCATTGAGCTGGCGCACACCATGATGGTCATGTACGAGCGCGACAACATGTTCCGCCAGCGCATCCGCGACGAGAACCGCATTGCCTGCGGCGTGCTGCTGCAGATGAGCGAGATCAAGGGGCTCGTCGAAGCCCGCAAGTGGCCCCAGTGCCTTGATGTAGGTTTTTTTTCTTCTATTATTTTATCAATTAATTTGACCCCCACTAACAAACCAGAAAATCCGCAACCTCGGCATCCTCCCGCTCCAGGCTGGCGGCGACCCCGGCACCATCCGCAGCTACGCCGCGCGCTTCTCCAGCCTGGCCCAGCCCGTCGCCATCAACGTGCCCAACCTGCTCATGTGGACCATCATGTGCTGCACCAAGCAGCGCGAGCGCCTGCTCAGCGGCCAGTTCAGCGGCAACGAGTCGGCCTCGCGCATGCTGGCCGACGAGCTCAAGCAGATCTGCGTCGACCTCACCGCATACACCAGCCAGCTGCGCTACCGCTTCCCGCCCTACCTGCACGAGGCCCTGGCACGTGCGTCGGCAGACTAAGGGCACCTGCCGTTTCTCCTGGTTTCTCCTGGTTCCTCCTGGTTTCTCCTGGTGGTCTGTTGCTTCAACGGGGATTTAGGGGTGATAGATTCTTTGACAGCAGCGCATTTTTTGTTGATTTGTTTAGTAATATAATAAAAGCACGAGCAGACTTGCTCTGCGCTTGGCTCGTATCTCATTGCTTACTAAGGATATAATGCTAGCTTTCCAACGCCATGTCAACACACCGATAGCCGCCGTGCCAACAACAGGTCAAATCCAGTACAAGTGCGGGAAGAGTTCTGCTGGCCCGACCGGGCGCCGAGGCGTCTGCTGCATAATGTCAGCAGGGCTGTGCGTTTCGTGCTCCGCGTCCCGGCCCATCTGGTCTGCCATCTGGTCTGCCATCTGCTGCCCTTTGCTCGTCTGATGTTTTGCCGCGGGCACGTCTTTCTGGGCCAACAACGCCTGGCACTCGGCGGGGTACAAGGGGTATAGAGCCCGGCGGTTGTAGTTGTACGCGCTGCTCATCTGGTGGTACTTCTTCGTCTCATGTCCGGCCCAGCAAGCGTTGCTGGTGGCGTACTCATATGATGGTCGGTCGTCTTGCGTTGACTTGTCGGCCTGTGGAGAACTGTAGTATTGGCACCAGGGCTCATCCGAAAGGTTGGTAGCAGTGTCGCTCAAGTGAGAGCCCGACGCAGCACGGGTACTAGAGATCGATGCTATCCGCTCGTCAGCCAATCACCCCAAAGTAGATAGACGCAACGCCGCCCATCATGCTCGACTTTACTCACTGCTGGCGTGTTGGTTGTGCAAGTGTCTGGGGCGCGTGCCTCGAACAAGGTCTTGCCAAATCCTCTCGCCAATGGACTGGCTAGTATGTTCGTTTAGCGTAGTGTCGAAATCGGCATCGGCATCGACGTCGTCCCGTAGATACTCTGGAGTAGCAGCAGGCGTCCCATACATGCCCGAGAAGTAGCAGTTCGAGGTCTCATCATCGTCGCAGATCATTTCGGATCCGTATAGCGGTCGTCGTGTCTCGGCTTTGCGTCCCAGTGCAGAAGGAGTGCTATGTTTGTCATCTGGCTTCCAAGTGAAGTAGCCACTGTCACAGCTGCCACCGCTGCCACTGCTTCCACTGCTGTTGCTGCGTGCGTGGTCACATGTGGCTCCTTGCAGAGTGGCACACCGCCAGTCGGCAGTGCCTTGCGAGCAATCTTGCTCGATCGTATGCTAGACGGAGTCCGCGAAGCGCCGCGGGGGGTTCGCATACGCCAGAGGGTTGCCGCGCAGATGGAAGCATCTGGACGGGGGGCAACCCGGAGAGCAGTGCGGGCAGTCGTTGATTTCGTCGTCGCCGTCATTCTCCATCACTGTGTCGGTGCTCTTCTTGCTTGTTGTTGTTGTTGTGGTTGTTGTATCGTGGCAAGCTGGAGTGTCGAGATCCTTCTTGGACACAGCCTCTTCGATGCTCTTTCTCGTCAAGCGCGCAGCAGCCACTGCTGCTGTGGACTTGGTGGTGCTGGCTTTGGTCGTCTTTGCAATGTAGTTCCGCTTGCCCGTCTGCAGGATTGTGCCCGCAGGACGCAGCTGGGCACTTCTGGTCTTAAAGCTGGATCGAGACCGCACGAGGCCGTCCCTTCCTCCTCCATCTCCTCTTCCTGGACTGATGATGCTCCCCAAGCCCTCGCTACCGCCACTCGACGAGCTCGTCTGGCTCCGTCCCAGCAGTCGAGCCGAGCGGCGAACGGCTACGGGGGCCATGATAATAGTCTTTTAGATGGTTCTTTGCCGACGATAGTAGTAAGAAGTGGGATAATAGAAGCAGATAACAAGAGAATCGATGTAGTCTGTAAAAGATGGACGTGGTATGCTATTGGGTAACAAAAAGGGTGAATTGGGTTGAAGAGGGAAAATGCAAGAGAAGAAAAAATGCAAAACAGTGCAGAAGTGGTTTTAAAGAAGGACAGAGGAGTTTTGGACAAAAAAAGACCAGTGAGTAAACAAAGCCACTCGAGGAAGGAACGCGTCAAGCAAAAAGTCGAGGCAGGTGCAGTCCGCGGTGGCATCACTGCCTGTCGAATCGGGCAGGCGCGATCAGCACCTCCTTCCTCCTGTCAAACACATTCTGCAAAGAGCCAGGGCCCATGACAACACAGCGCCACGTTTGCTTATGTAAATGGCAGAAGCCAGTGCTCCTTGAGCTCCTCTAACTTCATCTCGAGGTGCAATGTCGTCGGCTTGCATCCGGGTATAGATAAAACGAAACAGGCAAAGAAACACAAGCCTCCCAGCACTTGATCAATACTCGGCATCCAGCGACATTACTTCGTGGCCGTATCCGGGCTCGACCGTTTGCCGTCCTCTCAGAATCCTGAGCACAATGTCGTCGTCTTCGCGATTAAGAACATCCTCGCGGGTCCATCGTGCCGAATACTTGTACACATCGGCACCGATACCGGCAAACAAGCTCGGGCTGCCCTCGCCCGGCAGCTCGGCAAAGCTCAGTGCCGGGATGCGCGGAATCTTGAAAGCACTGGCCGCCGCCGCCACGGTTCTCCTTGCAGTAGCAGCAGCAGCAGGTATGGTCGTGATGGTGATCGTGGGCTGCGACGTGGCCAGAGACGGGTAGATGCGTGCCAGCGTCTCGTTTGTGTGACAGAGCGCGTGCTTGAGCCAGGGCGCCGCCAGCCGCTCGCCCGTGGCCAACGAGAACAGGCCCACGCCGGCGCCGAGACCCGTATAGGGCGCGTGCTCCTCGGCGGCGGCGACGATGCCCAGCTGCGTGTCGACGGCGAACCCAAGCCCCGTCAGGCGATCCGTGTTGTAGTAGTTGGAGAAGCGGAACAGCGGCTCGACGACTGTGGACATACCAGCCGCCTTCTGTGTCGGGGAGGGACGAAGATACCGCAGATCGTACATGACCATTGTGTTTCGCAGGCCGGCCACGACAACGTGGTGGTCGCTCACCGAGCGCACGTGAGCAGCCGCCCAGATGCGGCCGGCCCCCGCGCTGGGTCGACCACTGGCGCCGTCATCGTCGTCGTCATCGTTGTCAGGTGTGAATGCACCAAACGGGCGCCAAGTGCCTTCGGTCTTATGCTGATTGCCCCGGCGACTCTGCTGGCGCAAGTCGACCAGCCAGGGTGCAGCAAACCGACCGCCCGCCACGACCAGCGCCGGGTGGCGGTTGACAAAGTCGAGCGACGCCACGAACCCCGACTGCGCACCGCCGGCGTGCCTCCTCGGCTTGGGCAGGCGGTTCTGGTGGCGCGCCGGCGCGTATAAAGGTGTGAGCCGCAGGCGCATGTTGGGCAGCGATGCCTCGCAATGCCGGCGAAGCGGTACAAACGCCGTATTGTGCATCGAGGAGGGCCCCGTCGGCGGCGGCCCTCCCGCACCAATGTCCACCACCGTGATGCCGCGGTCGGTGCCAAGGACGCACCACGCGCCCGATCCGCTCGGCGACGGCACACACGCATTGATCGAATGGGCGCCGACCTCGCCGGGTCCGATGGAGAGGAGACATGGGTTGGCCGTGCGCGTGGACCCCAGCAGCCAGGAGACGCCGTCGCTGCTGCTGCTGCGCACCGCATCTTCGTCGACGTGCGGCGAGAAGACTTGTAGGCAAGGCTCGTCTGCGCGCACGCTTGCCGCCGTCACGATCATGAGACGCGAGCTCGCGTGGTAGCTGATTGTTGAGGGCTTGCCAATGGCGAGCTTCTCGGGGCGCGACCGCTCGTATGCTCTGTACTTGTCCAGGGGCGGCCGGTCTGGCCATGACCGCGAGATACTGCAGCCACGTCAGTAGATAGATAATAGATATAAAGCTGTAGAGAAGGTGGAGAATCAACTCACAACTCGCCG
Source organism: Ophiostoma ips (assembly GCA_019925475.1). Taxonomy (NCBI): domain Eukaryota; kingdom Fungi; phylum Ascomycota; class Sordariomycetes; order Ophiostomatales; family Ophiostomataceae; genus Ophiostoma; species Ophiostoma ips. Next base: position 236,191 of record JADHKN010000028.1, on the reverse strand, counting down.
TCGTCGGTCATGATATATTGTCCTTTGATGCTGCTGCCCTCGGCAGAATCATAGTCTTTTTCTGATTAGGACATTATAATAATACAATGGCGACAGAGAGAGAACTTACTCGTGTAAACAATACCCAGACCCGGCGGTCCTGGATCCGGCTGAACATACATGCACGTAATATTAGTACCCGACAGCACCTTGGGCTGCGCCAGAGCCGCCGTAAACGGGCCCAGTGCACGTTCTCGCCGCCCGCCGCCGTCGCCGCCACCGTCTTCGTCCAGCGCCCGCTCCAGCCCCAGCGCGAACTGCTCGTCCAGCACGGGTACCGTGCCCTTGTACATCAGCTCGCGTGCGTACCAGACCGCCGCAGACGTGCGCAGCGACGGCTCAAAGCAGCGCCCGCTGCTCATCGCGGCACCGGCGGGCGTGCGTACGTCGCCCGTCTCGCGCCCCAGAAACGGCCACCGGTAGGTGAGGCGCGTGCACGCCCGGGACGGCAGCACAGTCAAGCCATCGCCAACGGGGGTATCGCTTTCATTGTCTTCGTCAGAGCCGTCAGAGGGCCCGCGGCTGGCCACCCGGGTGCGCTTGGCCGGCCGCGACTGCTGCCGCCGCCGCCGACTCCGACTGGGCCCGTCCGCCAGACGTTCGCGCTGACGCGAAAACGCCACCTCCTCGCGCGACCATTGCGCACCGGCGGGGGCCGTGCCGGAGCTCTCGATCTTGAAGAACTTGCCCTTGGCCTCGTCCCAGTAGTGGCCGGGAAAGTCAAACGGCGCCGGCATGGTTCAGGTCCTGCACCCCCGTTTGGTCATACCATAATATACTCCGTAGAGGTGCCGTTCTAGTGACTCGCTATTGGATGATGCGTATGAGCCGGCAGATTAGCAGCAATGGCCGGCACTCAACAGAAGGAACGAAGTCATAAGAAGCAAGATCACTGGCGGGCTCAGATGACAAAAAAAAAGGCAGCGGACGTTCAGGTGACGTCAAACTTGTATGATTGATAGTGGAATGTTTTCTCGAGGTGTCGCGAGATACAGCGTACCTCGTTAGTGGAGGGATGCAAACTTTAGTGCTTGGTTTAGTGGCCCGACAAAGCAAGTCCAGCGCCCGTGGGGTCAAAATTAGTGGTTCGCCAAGATTTACAGAAGGCAATTACAGTGGTCGAATTCACGTGACAGAATACCTGAGCCAAAGCATCTGCACCATCATCGAATGATACTAACTACGCCAAAAACTCCCAAGTCCATAGCATACGAAGAGTCATACAAGAGTCACAAACGTGGCAAATAGTTGAAATGAAATTTTACTTTATTAATTAAGCCCGTCTAGAGAGTATCATCGGGGTATGGCCACATCTCTTCCCTCATCTGGAACAGAAAATTAGATGGACAAATGTAAGGAAATAAAAGAATGACGTTGATTGCCCGTGCTCTTTCGCCTGTTCCGCCAACGATGGATGCTCTTTTGCATGACCATCCAATCCCAAGCGTCCCGTCTCTTGTCTATTTGGTATTGGGGTAGTAGTAAACACAGAAAGAAAAAAGGAAACAGTCGGAGAGTGGTATCCAACGAAAGAACGAAGACAAAAGACGGAAGAGCAGCAGGCAAGTCACACGAAAAACGATAGAATAAAGGTTGTTTCATTCACAGAGGTATTATGGGAAGAATGAAGAACCTTTTCGACCGGCCCCTCTCAGAATTAAAGGCAGAAGCAGAGAAAGAGAAGGGCATGACCAGCCAGCAAGGGCCGTCGGCATTTAAGACGACTTCTCGTGCTGGGTCGAAACACGCTGCAGAGAGACAACAAAGTCCTCGAGCGAGCGCTGCTTCTGGTTGCCCTTGGGGCTCTTGCCGTGCATCAGGTTGTCGAAGCCAACCGAATCCTGGAGCATGTAGTACACACCGGCCATGATGCAGAAGACACCGAACGAGAAGATCCAGATGCGGACAACAGCGACAATGGACGTCTGCTTGCCGTGGCGGAAGAAACCGAACAGGGCGAAGAAGGTGGCCAGCAGATCGACGATCAGGATGGCACCCGACAGCTGCCACGAGGGGATGGACGACCAGAAGGGACCGTTGGCACGGGTGATGAAGATCAGCCAGTTCTCAGTCAGGGAGACCTCGAGGAAGACGACCTCATCAAGCTCACCAAAGTTCTGGACAATACCGCCGTTCTCGTTGTTGGCGTACATCGTGGTGACAGTGATCCAGGTGCCGACAGCCAGGACAATGCCGAGCAGGACCGACATACCCCAGAGCTTGGGCAGGTTCCACTTGACGGGCGTCTTGGAATAGGGGGCGTTGTCGTAGGCAATGGCCAGGGTGGCAACATCAGCGAAAATGGCAATGAAGACGACCAGCTCAATGTTCAGCGAACGGTTGAGAATGGCAATCCACAGACCCAGGTAGATCTCCAGGTGGATGGACAGGGCGATACGGTAGACGACGTAGGCGTACATGCGGTGGAAAATCTGGCGGGACGTCTTCAGGGCATCAATAATGGCACCAAGACCAGGGGCAAGGAAGACGATATCGGCGGCGGAGCGGGCAGCGTCGGAGGCACCCTCGACAGCAATACCGGTATCAGCCTTCTTCAGGGAGGGGGCATCGTTGACACCATCACCAGTCATGGCAACCAGGTAACCGCGCTGCTGCAGGATCTCGACGACGTTGTACTTGTGCTGGGGGAAAACCTCGGCGAAACCATCGGCAGCCTCGACGAAATCGTAAACCTCAGAGCCGGGCATGTCACCACCGCCACCAAGACCAAGGCGCTCAGCGTTGTAGACGTTGGTACCGAGACCGAGCTGGCGAGAAGTCTCACGAGCAATGCCGACGGCGTCACCAGTAAGCATCTTGATGGACAGACCCAGGGACTTGGCCTCGTTGATGGTGCGGGCAGTATCGTGACGAGGGGGGTCAGAGCAGGGCATGATACCGAGAATCTCCCAGGCACCCTCACCACGCTTGCGGGCAACACCAAGGGAACGGAAACCACGGGTAGCGAACTCGGCAACCTTGTTCTTGTAGGCCTGGTCGATCTCCTCGGGGATGGGGTGGTCCTCCTCGACAGTCTTGAGAACGAAGAGAGGGGCGCCCTTCACACAGGTAATGCGCTCGCCAGCAGGGGACTCGACAATGGCAGTGACCTTCTTGGAGACGGGGTCGAAGGGGTAGAACTGGATGACCTTGTACTTGGACAGGACGGACTTGGCACGGGGGTAGTAGCGCAGCGACTTCAGGAAAGCCTTGTCGATGGCATCGATACCCTTCTTCTTGCGCGAGGCAGCCAGGCAGGCAGTCAGCATCAGGTCCTCGGGCTCGACACCGGCGACAGTGTAGGGCTCAGCCAGAGACAGCTTGTTCTTGGTGAGGGTACCGGTCTTGTCCGAGCACAGAATCTCGACACCAGCCAGGGACTCAATGGCAGACAGCTTCTGGACAATGGCCTTCTTGCGGGCGAGGTAGGCAGCACCGACAGCCATGGTGGTCGTGACGACAGCGGGCAGACCGACGGGCACACCAATAATGGTGATAGCGAGGGTGTACTCGAGGATCAGGACAATGTGGTTGGAGCGGTAGAACGAAGAGACCCAGACAATCAGGTTGGTCAGGATGACCAGGACCAGCAGAATGGTACCGATGCCGTTGAGCACCTCAGTGAAGTGACCCGAGCCAGCAGACGCGGCGTTAACCAGGGCAGCGGCGCGACCGACGAAGGTGTTGTCACCAGTGGCAGTGACGACCATGAAGGCCTCACCGCGCTTGACGGAGGAAGAAGCGTAGCAAGAGTCGTGGTTGTGCTTGTCGACAGCCAGGGACTCGCCAGTGATGGCGGACTGGTCAACCTGCAGGAAGGCGTCCTCGGTAACAATGCGACCATCGGCGGGAATGATAGTACCCTCCTCAACCTGGAGGATATCACCGGGAACGACCTCGGGGGCCTCGATCTCCTTAAGAGCGCCGTCACGAAGGACGACGGCCTTCAGGGCCAGAGTCTTCTTGAGCTCATCAACAATGGAACCAGCCTGGTACTCCTGGACGAAACCGACAGCGGCGTTCAGAAGCAGCAGAGCGCAAATGACACCAAAATCGACCCAGTCCTCAAGACCGGCAGCAAGAACAGCAGCAGCCTATTGAGTAAATGTTAGCAAAGCTGTGCATGATGGATCGACAAAACATGTTTCGCTTGCAGGCGGTCGGATGATAGAAAAGCGGGTCCTTTGTGGATCCTCCCATGTCCATTGGCTGAGGAGCATGCAAGCGAGTAGCTTCTGCTGAGCGATTTTCAGATCGTCCCCAGCTGCAGGACAATGGAAGAATGAGCCGAGAAGGCCGGTCCACAAAAGACAATGAGTGGTGTAAAGGGGTCGGCGAATGGGACGCGACCGCCGCGATAAGCAAATGGAAATGCACAATGTGCGTGATAAAGCTTACCTCCATAACGAACTGAATGGGACCAACGAAGAAACCGAAGAACTTGAGAATCAGGTTCTCCTTCTCCTCCTTCATCTGGTTCAGACCGTACCTGATTGGTTGTTAGTCGATGTGACAATGATTGTGATGGCATCAGCAAAGAAAACTTACTTGCGGCGACGGGCAATGACCTCCTGCTCGGTCAGACCGATGCGGGTGTCCGTCTGGAGCATCTCCTCGGGGATGACGCGACCGCCGTGGGCGTTGGTCTCGGCCTCCTCGTCATCATCGTCGTCGGCGCCGTGGCCATCGTTGGACTCGAGGTCCTCGATCAGAGCATCGATGTCCTCATCCTCCTCCTCGTCGACGGGGGGCTTGGCGGCAGGGGGTGCACCGGCGGCCTTCTCGTCGAAGTCACCACCAGGAATGCTGGTTTGCAGCGCGGGCGCTGCAGAGGTAGATTCCGCCATTGTGGAAGTCTGTGTGAATGGCGGAAGGGGTGCTTGTTTGGCGTTGTTTATTGAGCTGTCTATACAAGATAGAGAAGTGTGAGAAACAGAGAAACGACTTCAAGATGCCTAGCAATCAGACGATCTGGGATCAGGTCGACCAATTCAGGTGTCTGAAGGGAAACAAGGCAGACGAGTCTGTCTTTCGGCAGCTCAAGAGACTTTGCCAAACGGCAAAAGGGGAAAGGGGGTGGAGGGAAGGGGGGTCCCAAATGGGAGAGGTGTAGCTTGCGCGAGATAGAGAGGACGCAATCGGAATAAGGGTGAAGAGGGAAGAGGAAAGAAAAAAGGAAAGGAGGGAAGAAGAGAAGAGAGGGAAGAGGACGAGTAGATATGGAAATGGGAAGGAGGACTGGGGAAGCAGATGGCCAATTGACTTAGTAAGGTAAAATGGAGCCCCAAGCCCAAAAAGAGAAAAGACGCAAAGACCGCAAAGGACAGTACCAACAAGCAGTACCGCAGGCCAATGCGCGCGTTTTTTTTTCTGTTGCTCGCGCTCCGAAGTGCGACGGGCTACTGTGTGGGGGCCGGGCAGCGGGCAACAGTGGTCAATGGGGAGGGAAGAGCGAATGGCGAGATTTCGGGAAGGCGAAAATCAGTACACAGTGAGCTACAGGGGGGGGCTGTAGAAAGACAGAGAGATAGGACAGGTAGGGGGCACAGAACGAGGCAACGTCCAGGGCGTGTGGGTAATTGGGGCGTGTGTAGTATAGGTGGGTCTGGCAAAGGATGGGTGGGGCAAGTACACAGTGTGGTCTAACCGTGCAAGTCCCACTCGGGACGTGGATGTTTTGTGGCATTTGTGGGGGCATGTGATGGCGACCTGTTCCTGACCGCGGTCTTCTGCTGCACCTCAAATTACAAGGACAAAGAGTGGCAGCCGGAAGAACGCGGGGCAGGGCAGGCCGCGCTGTGCAGTGCAAATGGGAGGACGACTCGCCAACAGCGGTGACGGTGGGCGAGTGCGCTAATAATTTGAAGTGGGTATGGGTGAAATTGGGACGTTCCGGTGGATATGTGCAGTGCGTTATGGGCATGGGTACGGGCAAATGTTTGACGCAGCTCAGACTGTGGCGTCCAGATTGGGAAGTAGCGATGCAACGCGAATTGGACCAAGACGCGTCTGTCGACACGGCGAAATCGTCATCGTCATCGAGTGCCATTCTTCATCGTGGAAACCACAACTGAGCTGCGATGTGTGCATTGAGTGGGCGGATGTGAATGGATGCGCATGGCCGTGGATGATGCATGTTGCGGGAGGCTGGAGTGGTACTGGGTAAAACGCGCAAAAAGTGTCCGAGTGTATGTGTCTGGGGGTGGTCTCTTGAGATGGCCAAAGACAGGCTGGTCTGGATGTTTCCCGTCCGTTCGATCCTTCCTTGCAGTCGATCTGATGCCGTGGGTTGCGACTGCGATTGGCGGTTCGCAGAGGGGGTTGGGGGAAATCCACATACCTGTAATAATTATTATGCAGCCTGTCGAGGCGTTGTATCGGCAAAACGAAAGGGGGTATTATGGCAAGCAAGATACAAGGGCAAGGAGATATTAAGTAAAACAAAAGAAAGAAGGAGGGAAAGAGGGGGAAAGGGGAGAGTGGCACCTCACGATCACCGGGTGTGAATTGAGTAGGGACAATTAGGAGATATCCGCCGTGGGTGGTGAGAGAAGGAGGGAGAGAGAGAAGAGGATGGGATTGGAAAGGAGAGGGCAGAGGCTCTAGAAATAGGAAATGGGAAGTGGGTTCGGAATGCGAGTCACTTTGTGGTCTTTTTTGCTTGTTTGTTGTTTACCGTGCTAGACATGGCCAAAACAACCTCGACGAAGACCGAGATAGGGGATGGGGTGTGAGGTGTGTGTGTGTGTGTGTGTACGGGGGGGGATGACGGTAGCGGACAAGGCAGGCAGGCAAAGGACTGGAATTGGAAGAGATCCGCCTGCTCCCACTCTGTTGCACGCTTGTCGAGGCCAGGCAGTTTGATTAGCTTGCCATACTACGAGTAAAATAAAAATAAAAATAAAAGCGTAAAATAAAATAAATGGAAATACGGATCATGCTTTGACAGGCACACTCTATGGGGTACTCGTACGGAGTGCTGCTCGCACAGAAAGGGCAGGCACGTTCTGGTAGCACTCGCCCGTCCGTGCTGTTTGCGTTCGCTGTGCGAGTCTCATTACTATTACTACGGAGTATGAATATGGCAAGGGGGCTCCGCTGCTGTTATGCTACCACGTATCCATATGGAGTACTTGCAGTCTTTTCTGGCTTGTGTCAATGAGATACGCTTTCTCTTTTGCCCATGTCTTTTTTCCATTGCCCTTTGATATTTGTCGTTCTGTATTGTCCTCGTCCTCAGCCGATACGTCGGAGAACACTAGCGCCTCTCTCTCATTGGGGTCAAGTGGAATTGGCCACGCCATTCCTCTAGTCAAATCAGTTTGTCGTTTTTGGTATCTTTTTCGACTTTTGTCTTTCATGCCAGCGCTAGAACTCCGTCAATCTCATTTTACTCCTTTTTTATCCTCGCCTCCCGAGCATGTTCTTTGCAGAAAAAGGGCAAGGCAAAGACGCAACGCAACGGAGGGCGATCAAAGGTCCGAAATGATGTCAAGGCAATAGCGATTCCGCCGTCGTTGGTACGTTGTTTTAATTTTTTTTTCTGTCTTTTTGTATATTTTTGTGTTTTTTGTCCAGTGAGAGAGCGAAGGCGCCGGGAGCGAAGACCCAGAATAGGAGGGCCGAAAGAAAGAAACCGGGCCATGGCCGACACTTGATAATCACGCTGTTGCATGCATGCATATGGGCTGGATCGTCAGTGGGTGGATGCAGAGCACGACGATGGGCACTGGTGGAAGCAGCCGCAAGAGCCGGGCACTCTCCCTGGGCAGCCCTGTCTGTACGGAGTACGGAGTACTGGTTAGCTGCCAGCGGGCGTAATTTCATGCTCCATTCCTTGCGCTACAGCGTGGTGCGGTGAACATGAAAGGCACCCCTTAACTTTACGAGGTTGGTGCTGTTGTGTGTTGTGCGTTGTGCGTTGTGCGTTGTGTGTTGTGGTCTACTAGTACTGTCGTAATGCGCTGCCTATGAGGGGGGCCATTACGTGTGCCGATGACAGACGGCACTTGTTTTTTGTTATTGTTGTTCTTTACGAGCGCTCGTACTTTCAGTTGATGTGCATTGCGCCTGCAGATGGCCATTGCCAATGGAGATGCAATTAAAGCCAGCAGCCTGTATGTGCCAACTCGTATCGTCTGTCCTCTGTACGAGTTTCTCACAGGTGCGATAGCTGCCTTCCATACGAGCACTCGCACGTACTCGCACGCACGCGTGGTACATTGCGCTCGTTGGCCAGCGTGTACCTGACCCACTCGCGCTCGCCTCGCTTTCTCCCCCAGATCGCGCCTCGTCTTGCTCGCGTCACGTAGTCAGGTACCTCGCAGGCCGGCTCCACCCACGTACCGCTGAGGACCACGAGTCTACTCCGTATGCTGGCTTGTTGTTTTTGTTTGTTTTGTTTTCTTCCATCTTCTGTTTTAGGTTGCCCTGTGCGGGATTTTATTTACCTACTCCGTATTGATATCTGTGACCGTTCTACGAGTAATTGCTATCCCCCTGTTGTTGTTTACTGTTTTTACGGAGTACTCTCTGATTCTGTGTTTATTCCATTCTACGAATATTCCATATTGTTCTTTTCGTCCGTATTTCGCAATTGCCATTCTCAGGCACAGCTCCGTTGCTCCAAAACGAGCAGGACCGCCTACGGAGCAGTGATGGTGCATGACGACACCACCTTACTCCGTACAATTCATACCCTGCCAATGCTGTGAGAGATAAACTGGCAGTGGGAAAGGAAAACAGTCAATCTGTACGGCGTAATTGGCTCTTTCTGTAAAGTATGTACGATGTGCCGTGCTGAGAAAAGTGTGACAGTCGACCAATCAGACACAGCGCTTAATATGCAGCTGGACGGAGCAACAACGGCGTTCGTCGGGATTCTCGGGACGACCGCATGTTACGGGCGACACTGGCGCAATCTTGCCGACTCGCCTTCGGACGTCGACGTCGGACCTGAGAGAGAGGGGTGATGGCGAGCATCATGGTCGACGGACCGTGTGGCCCAGGCAGCCTGTCAAATTGGGGCCTCAGCCATGCCATACGAATTACGGAGTACATCGAGGTCTATCACGATCACGGCTATCGTGGCCGCTCGTATGGGCAAGGGGGGCACAGAAGGAGGAGCTCGGACAATGGACAAGAGTTCGTCACTGTCTGTACTCCGTATTGCTACGGAGTATTCCTGGCAAAGACGAGGACGAACCCTGTTCCATCCAGCTCCTAATTCCGTTGCCTTTTTTTTCTCTATCCAAGCTTTCGTACCCATGTCCGGGATCACCCCTTGCATTTTAATTCTCTGTCGTGATACGGGTAGTCTCATTTCTTATTTTCTATCTTTTTTTCTCTCTCTCCTTACCGCTTGCATTTATTTGTACGAGTATTTGCGTTCGTTATTCCCATGGAGAAGCCACGGCCATGCCACTATGGCTGTAGTATGATGTATTATTACAGGGGGCAGATACCAGTGTCGCAAAGGCCGCGTTGACAAACACCCGCTAAAACCGCCTGGATGTCCACTACTCCGTAATTGTAAATGCTCTGGATCCTACGAGTAAAAAATAAGAGCAATGGCTCACAGTACGCGCACCGTAGACACCACAATTCAATACCTTCCTGCACGATACGGCGTACGTTATTGAACAAGTGTGGTTGGTCTTTGGTGCACCCCCTCCCCAAATTAGGCCGGGCTAGGACATTACATTCTCCACCCATGCATGCACGGATAACGGACTTTGACTGGTCCACCTTGTATGCTACTCCCCATCAGGAACTCGAACTTGCAGGTCCTTGAATTTTTGCTTGTTTTTGTTGTTTGTTGTTTGTTGTCGTCGCCTTGCTTTTTTTTCACTGTCGTTTTCTGGTCGCCAGCGCCAACCGGTCAGTGCGTCGTTTATTCTGTGCCCCTTTATGAGTACGGGTACTTGTTAACTGTGCCGAGGCAGGACCGCTGTGGAAGCGAAAAGAAGCCTCGAAATACGATAGAAAAGAGAGCAAGGCGTACGGGTAACAAGCAACGAAACAGACTGGCGTACGTAATCTCCAAGGTGACTGACAGCTGGCTCGTCAGCTCTCACTCTCGACGATGGGGTTATGCACGATCGAGGGCCAAGACTTTTTTGAGCGACGATACTGTTGTATGGGCCAATCTCTCATTGGCCACTGGACTTCACTGTCTCGCTGGGGGGGAGGGAAGGATGGGGGGGTGCGTGCTGGCAGACGGCTCACAGGCTCGATAATACCTCATGCTGCCATAACCGGGCGAATAAAAAGAGACGCCGGCTTCATCCTAGCCCGGCTCCGCTCTGCTGCAGGGACGGTTATGGCGCTGCAGCTACCCGTTGCTCGACAGTCCGGCTTGTGCTCTGTGTGCTATGTAGTGCACGAGTAGTGTACGGAGTACTCTGTAGAGCACATGAGCTATATACCGAAAATGGATAGCAGTTGCGAACTGATTGCCCCGGCATAGCGGCAAGCGAGGCCGAATACCGCACATGGCCCTAATAAAGCCTAAAATGACCACTCTTTTTGAGGCTGGGCTGCGAATACGATAGGACCGTACCGACAGCCGTTGGTCGTGGCCTTGGTTGGCCTTGGTCGGCCTTGGTTGGCGTGCAGAAAGAAAAGACTTATTATGTCATGATGAACATACTCGTGATCCGTTCTCCCTTGTGCCTCTTGCTCGCCCTGTCCTTTCTTCTTTCCTAATGCGGTATGTCCTGTCTTGAAGACTGCGTGTGGAGTAGTAACAGGTGGAGATCGTGTTGGCAGTTGCGGCTAAGAAAGGCAGAACACATGGAGCACGCCTGCTCACCGCTTTATCGTGCGGGTTGCGTTGTCAGCTGGCCATGCAGTCGGCTCCGTGTATGGCAGCCAATGCTGTGTTTTCGTTGTTGCTGGTGATGATCAGGTACTGGATAGGTGTTGTGTCATTGTATCTAAGATGTGTTCGTATCCTCGTGAGATTTCATGAATTATCTGGCATTATTGTGAATCTTGACAGATTTATTTTGAGTGTGGTATTCAGATTGAATTTTCTGATAATATTACGAGTACAACAGAAGACACAAATAGTTTTTTTTTTTTTTCTCATATTTGTATCCTGCGTTGAATAATCAACTGGCGAAGAAATTACAATAACAAAGAAACATAATCAAGACTATACATAAAACCCTACTCACACGAGCACAACATTTCACACACGCTTTTTTTTTTAGAAAAAAAATAAGAACAATGACGCAGAACACAATACATACGACCAGCCCTCGAATACAATGAAGTCTGCCTACTCGTACTAACACCAACGTACACAAACCAAAAGCCTAACGCATACTGCAACAGGCCACGGGATCTCGAACTGGATTAAACCAACCTGTCGCCCGCTCTACGAGTACGGAGTAGACAATGGACAAGGCGGCCTCGGCAATGCACAGCTGAGACGAGTACGAGCAGCTGAGTTGAGACGACGCCCCGAAGCATCACCGAAAACAAGATGCAAAAGACCGGCTACGAGTACGGAGCAAGAGTCCAAAATGGCTCGTCGCCAATAAGATCTACTATTTCTCGTTCTCCGAATTACGCCGTAGACGCCATCCCATTCGGCATATTGTGATGCAAGAAATAAACCGAAGACAGATGAAAGAACCAGCGAGGAGCAGGATGTGAGCGTTGCTCAGAGTTTACAAGGAAAATGCGAAGGACGAGGCCAACAATGGAGCTGATTGGGTGTGACGGGAAAGAGCCGTCATTGGAGAGAGAGGGGACACGGTGTGAGTGGTCAATCGGGGGGGAGACGGTTTCGCTCTTTCTCCCATAGTATTTCCTGCAGAACTACGTCATGGTGCGTTGAGAATACGAGGAAGGAGCGAAAGAGGAAAAAGTCTCAGCCAAAAAAGCAAAAAAAAAAAAGCAGAAAAAGCAAAAAAAAGCAAAAAGGCAAAAAGGGCATCCGACGCAACCGATTATTAGACGCGCAAAGCGAGCCGGGTGGAATGCAGTGGAATTGGAATGAAATGAGGGTGTGATGTTCTGCAACCAGAGGTCCGACTAATTATTACGAGTATTACTCGTTACTCTACGGAGTACGAGCGAGGGCCGACGCTTATGCGTGCTCAAATGAAAAGAAGCAACTCAAATGAACGAAGCCCTGCCGAGCCGGATCGTGGATAGCCTATTCGTTGCATGGCGAAATTGCACGTCAGGAAAGTGCTACTCGTACGGAGTACGTACTCCAACTGCCCGATCCGGCTACATGGGGCGGTTTTGACACGCAGCACGGCATCACTCGCAGCAAATACTCGTATATTTCATGTGCATCCATCCCTCTTTTTGCACAGACAAGACAAGGGGGAGAAGAAGGAAAGAGCGCCAGAAACAGCCAAGATCCCTCCCAAGACAAACAAGGACCCAGTTCGCACAGGCCAAGGTCAAAACGACGCGCCATGGACCAAAATATGGAGAAAATGGCCCGAAGGCGGTAGACTGCAAGGGCGGTGACAAAAGAACGAGCGGCCATTCGGTGACGCCGTATTCGACAGCCGTTGGACGTACGGAGTACGGAGTACTCGTACTGCTTGGTCGGGCAAATACGATACGAAAAACTCGTTACGATTGCAGTGTGAACCTGGTACGGAGAAATCGTTACGGGCCTTTATTCGCTATCTCCAGTGCCCAATTTTTGACTCGTGGCATTTGCTTAGTTGGCGGCCAGCCCGGCAGCCCATGTGGGCAGGTACTCCGTAGTGTTGATGATGGAAAAGTTCTACTCCGTACGGAGGTGTATGGAGTACTCGTAGTCGTACGTACTCCGTAGTCGTACTCCGTACAAAAAGTAACCAACTCTTGGCTCTGTGCTGTCGTTCTCGCTTTCCGCATTGGTGTTCGGATTGACCCGATTGACAGAAGTGTCAACTGGATAGGAATGTGCGATGAGAGAGAGGTACGACATGCATATGGGGGGGGGGGGGGGATGAGGGGGAAACAGAGGTAAAGTTAGAAGAAACAAAGAAATAAGCCTACTCGTAGTTAGACCTTCTAGAACACTGCGTTCTTTGTTAAGAAAGAGCCTTGGGGCCCGATCACGCAGGCCACGAGTACTCGTACTCTTACCTGGCGGAGTAGGCGAGGGGAAATAATATGCCCGAATGTTGAATCCCTATCCCGTAGTCCTTTCCTCCGGGCGGTCTGTTGAAAGCTGTTCGGTGAGGCTGTTGTTCGTACGTACGACGTACGGGGCGTACGGAGTGCACTCTCTGCTCGTACTCGTAGGCAGGTGAAAACTCTTCTTTCCCTCTTCTGCCCTTTCTACATATTTCCCCCATACAAGGCACTCCGTAATCCAACTACTCCGTAGTTTCTGGGGCAGGCAACGATGCTAGGCTGCTCCTTGCTCGGTCTAGCATCAGGTTTGGCAAAGAGAAATCCATGGCAATGCTGATCTTGGTCATTTTACACGGCTTATGCCTTGGTCGCATCTCTGGCTCACCGCCTTGTATCGAGCCGCTTTTTTGTCTCACGGAGAGGATGGGGTAACCGAGAAAAGAGTTTTTTTTTTCTTCCTATATTTCCATTTTATCATAATCATTGTCATTAGTAACCACTCGTATATCATTATGCAGTGACCGACAAGCAGTGACCGACAAGCAAAAGAAGAAGAAAAAAAAAAAGACGCACCGCTGAACAGCCCGCCCCAAAAGCCCTTCACCGACCAACAGATAGGAAGTGACAGCGCATCGTGACAGGCCTGCTCGTTATGTCGTATGCAATATCCATAGCGCAGCGTAACGATGGTGCTAGCCAGTAAAAGCCATACGGGGGAACACGACAGAAAAATAGAGATGTCTGTAACAGGAACCAAGTAGCGCTGGCTGGGCCCGGAAGACGCGGCACGCGGCACGCGGCACAAGGCAGATTTGCTCTTTTTCTTTCTTATTTCACGCATGCTTACTACGTCCCGGCAAGCGAAGGAGCCGGATTAGGAGGATTTCTGGACCATCATGTCCGGATATACTCGTACTCGTAGCCACACCAAAACCTGTCTGTCTCTCTTGTATCGGGAAACAACTTGCGTGAGCCGCAGGTGGACGGATGCATTTGCCATTTCGCTCACTTTGTCCCGGGGCAACAACCCAGAGGATACGATACGTGTCGGCACTCGGAGTTCGGGATTACTTTTACTGGTTGACGGCGGCATATCGTACAATGTACGAGTACGGAGTCAACTCAACCGGGTAATTTCTTCTCCTCCTTGATTCTTTCGGTCGTTGGACGCTGTTCTATTGGCCGCAATCGACTCCGTTTACTCCGTAATCCTCGCCTGTCCCTTTTTTCTCTTTGGCTATGGATGCCCATCTGGAGCGGGCTGCGGCCATTTTGTTTTTTAAAAAAATAAAAATAAAAATAAAAAGAGCGATACAGTTGGCAAGTTTGTACGAGTATGGGGTAGAGGCTAGAAGCTAGAGAGATCCAGGCAGGTTGAGAGTGCAGGAAAGCGTTATTACGGAGAGAAAAAGAGAAGAGAGAGAGCGGAGCCAGGAGGAGGAGGAAGAAAAAAAGTAACGCCGAGCACAAGAACAAAGACCCTGGGGGCCGCGGTGAAGGAAGACGATAAATTCGAAGAAGAGAAGAAAAAAAATAGGGCAGGCGAGAAAAAAAAGAAAGCCCAGTTGTGACAACCGAGCGGCATCTACGGATGATGGCGGGTGGTGGTGGTCGGGCCATGGCGAAATTAAAATCGGCACGCACGACAGTATTGGTACTCCCGTAGAGAGAGAGAAAGGGCTTTCGAGAGACGAATTACAGTGGTCTGGGCGAGGAGAACGCCCGCCCGTAGAAAGAGACAGAAGAACGAGAAACAAGGGGAAAGCGAAGGCGAAGAGCGCGAAACAGCGAGTTGGCCAGGCAGCCCCAGTTATTGTTGCAGGTACGAGTGTAGTTTGATTACAGGACCCCGAATAGGTAAGCAGCCGCCTATTTTCAGCACGTCGACACTGTGGTTGGCCTATGAGGCGAGACCTATTCCATTTTACGGGAGACTGCACGGAGAGCGCGAGAAGGAATGGAAGAACGAGGGTGCGGGCGGACGTTGGAGAGGATTTGAGAGGTGGGAGGGCTTGAGAAGGCTCAAGTAGGGCTTTAGATAACGAGGCAGAGGGCAAATAAAAAAGAACCAAGAACAAGAACCAAGAACCCGAAGAAAAAAATCAATAGTGAAAGAAAATACGAACACAGAAAATCGGTGCTAAAATTCGAGATACAGTGAGACCGGGACAAATACGGAGTACAGCACGTAGGACGGTGAGTGTCCCCGTACAGTGCCTCGCACGGCGCACGCATGCGTATGTATTTAGTCACGAATCGCCCCAAAAGCTTGTCTTTTCTCCCCTGGTAGGTGGACTTATTACTTCTTTCTGTACGAGTCGCAGGCATAGGGACGGAGTACGGAGTATGTCCGAAAGCATGGACTTGCCAAAAATGACAAGTAGAAATTGGCAAGAGGCAGGAAGCAGGAGGCAGGAGGCAAGAGCCAAAGAGGTATTACGAGTAATAATACGGAGTACGAGTAGGAGCGACGGACAAAAAGTAGAGACAAAGGCAGGAGCGGCAAAGCGACAAGCGACAAGCTTGAGAAGAAGAAAGAGAAGGGAGGAAGGCAGACGACGGAGTGTCCAATCCGGCAAAGCAGCCAAGCTAGCATGCAGCACAGCGGGAGAGCCGGCTGTTTCCTCGTTGGCCAGTTTTTCCCTCCGACGGTTGGACACAGGTAACATGATACGTGCAAGGATATCGCACATTACGGTCGTCCCGACTAGGCAAGGAGACGCGCGACCAAGGCCTATCGCCAACGTACGGGCGTGATGCGCTGCTGGCCTTGCTGCCTGTTGTTTTGTGAGTTGACTGACGGTTGGTTTTTTATTTTGTTTTTGAGTCTGCCTATTGCCTGGGCACAGAGAGGGGGTAGAAAAGAACCAAAAAGACGCAAAATAGCAGACATACGCGGCAGGTCAAAGCGGTGCTCCTTTGGTAATTTTGACTCTTTTTTTTCGAGTTACTCGTAATCAGTTTAAGGTGGTTTTCCTCCAGCGGCACGGTATCACTGTCTCAGTTTTGCGCTGGCTGCCCTTTCTCCTTCCTCGATATCGCATCCGTACGCAAGAGTCGACCCCCTGAACGTCGCATACAGGTCCCCCCTTCCGTACTATCACTACTCCGTACTATTTGTAATAAAGAAGCAAATATGAAAGCAGATATGTATTTCATGCTACTCCTACGGAGTATTCGTACTCTTCGGCTTAACGCAGCACTCCGTGGCAATGGTGCACTCGAGGTGGGCTACTCCGGCCCCCTTGTTTTTCTGTTCGTGAAACAACAGTCCAATGGCAACGTCCCCTGGACATGATGAAACGGCGAGTCAATAAACAGTAAACAATCAACCTAATGAATGCGGCTTTTTATGAGTATGAGTCTTTCGGGGCGGAGGAGACGTAGGAAGGACAGAAACGACGAGGCCTGGGCGCAAACAGAGAACGGAGCAAGAGTCGAGGCACGAACCCGTTCCTTGGCGTCCAGGTGCAGCCATCACTCGGGGCAGCGACGACGAGTATGCACGGGCTGCGCATGCGCAGTCGTAGTGAGGACGTGTACATCGTACGTCGTACACACACCTACAGTATGATACACATACATGAACATGAACATACACATGATACGCATGACGGCCCGCTGCTCTCGTGATCACTACGGGGTAGAGGGATACTGCCTCGCGCTCTCGGACACAGCAGCAACGGCCGGCAGCCGCGCAACGGCCTAATGGGGTATGAAAGATATACTGAGTACGAGTACACGGAGTGCACGGAGTAACTCGTAGCTTCCTGTGGCTCAGCCTTGTCGGACAAGCTGGGCGGGCTAGTACTCGTATGTGCACTCGTACGGAGTAGCAGTGCCAGGACTCGGCTGTAGAATATCTTGCTTGGCACAGCTGGTCAAACGAGTAGCGAGTATGGGCACAAGCTGTATTTCGAAGTAGAGGACAGCCAGCAGCTTGTACGAGTAACACCTGTCCCATCAGACCACGCACGCGGCCGATCCCAAGAAGCCCAAAGACGGACAGACCGGCGGTCCATCGGTATCAATGAAGCTGGGCAGAGCCACGGCCCAGCTGCTTGGCGGCCGTATCTGGGTTGATTGTGATGGCCAGCTGGTCGGCTAATACTGGACGCCTGGACACACACAGAGACCGTCCCATCGTTACGAAGACGAAGCCCGAGAGCCAAGAGCCGAGTGATGACGATCTGCAGGATACAGAGTTGAGGTGAAGGCGGTACGTACGGAGTACGACTGGCTGAGCAAAGCAGATCCAATGGTTCCAAGACGCAGCAGAGGGAAAGACGGGGGTCAATGGGAGAGACACAGCATCTTGGCGGCCGATGGCAAGGCTGCGCACAACAACTGCCGGTCCAGTCTCCCGTGGGCAGACAGGAAGATTGTCCTAGCCAAGAGTCCGTGTCTGTCTCTTAACTGGCCACGGACGTCTCTCTTCTCTGACCTGTACCTGCATCGCACATTGCACATTGCACATCGCCCCCTTGCGGTTCTTGGCTTGCCATACCAGCAGTCATTTCCTATGTCCTCTTCTGCTTGGCACCTCTGCTCCTGTGAGGCATACGAGTACATACCGTCGTGCAAAATGACCTGGGCAGTCAGCAGGACAGGAGCACGCCAAGACCAGCCCCCGACGCCTCTCTCTGCAGCACAGTACGCAGTACGAGTACAGCACAGCCTGCCCCAGACAGACAAGAGGCAACCGAGACCTCCCCGTCTTGGCTGTGGCAGACGAGAGACAGTGCACAGGCAGCAGCCGTACGAGTAGCAAGGAGCCAAGCCGTTGATCACCCGTGGCAGTGCCGGCGTCGAGGATTCGAGAATATGAGGGAAAGACGAAGGCTGTATTGCCATCGCAGCAACCCGTAGCACAGCCAAGGCTGGGCGATGCACACAGGACGCCGTGTGCGATGATGCCCAAGGGGGGAAGGGAAACCGCGCGTGGCACACTGTGTCCAGGAACTACAATGTATACAGCCAAGGCTTGTGCAACGGGCGTGTCGAACACTTGTTGTGTATTACGGTGACCATGGCAGGACGATGCTACGGATATTGCCGTCTGTGAGTATGGGATTTGTAGCTGACAATGTTGATATTAAACGTGTATGTAGAGTAATGCAAATAACATTGAAACGGTAGCAGAAACGAGTACCGTAAAGTAAAACAGAACCGAAATAATAGAGAATACAGAACCGAAAAATAAACATGAACCGAAACTATACCATGATGCAAATTACGAAAAAAAAAGAAAGAAAAAAGAATAACTGCAATCCTAGCCGCCTGTGCAAGCCTCCGTTTTTTTGGTATCCCGACGACAACGTAGAAGGAAACAAACAACCCAACCCAGAACAACCCCAGCCCACGTCTACTCCGTCGCCTGATATGAGTTGTAGCCGCCTTGTGGGAAGAGGCCGTTGGCGGCCGCGCCGAACTGGAAGGGAAGCACGGCCGCTGCGGCGTTGGGGTTGTTGTTTGCATTGTTGCCGTTGCCGTTGCCGTTGCCGTTGCCGTTGCCGTTGCCGTTGCCGTTGCCGTTGCCGTAGCTCAGGTCGTCGCCGTTGCCGCCGCTTCGCCGCTCGTAGCCGCTGCGTCCGCCCGCATGTGCCCCGCGGCCGCCGCGCCGCCCGGCACCCGGGCCGTGGGGGTTGACCGGGATGGCGTTGGCGTTGGCCAGCTCCTCGTCGCGCCGCGTCGACCGTGGGCCGTTGAGCCCGCCGCGGTCCGTCTGCATGCGCCGGCTGATGGCCTTGGACGACACGCCGGCGCCGATCTCAATGTCGGGCTCCTCCACCACAAGGCCCGTCGTGATCGGCTCGCCGCCGCTGCCGCCCCACGGCGCCGTCAGCAGCCATTTGCGGTCCGCGTCCGTCAGCTTGGTGATGGGGATCACGCTGATGCCCTTGGAGTAGTCGCTGCAGTCGCGCGGGCCAAAGCCCACACCCCAGCGCGTGCGCAGCCCCGAGTCGTCGTTGCGCATGTGCTCCATGCCCTCCTTGGCCGCCTCGGCGTCCTTGCGCGTGTACATCTTGACAAACGCGTGCCGCTTCTCCTTGTTGACAATGCATGTCTGCACATCGCCAAACCGCGCAAAGATCGACCGCAGCTCCGGCTCCGAAATCGTCACGCCGCCCACAAACAGCGTCCGGCTCAGCACCCGGATGGTGCCGCTGGGCAGTGTCGGGTCGCGGTCAATCCACTTCTCGCCCGGGCCTGGCGGGTCGCGCGGGCTGTCGTTGCCGCCGTGGTGCCGGCCGCCGGCCGGCGACCGCTGCCGATAGTCGCGTCCGCGCCCACGGTCTGCACCGCCACGGCCGCCGGGAGACACACGACGTCCGCCGTTGGCATCCCAGCGAGGCGAGCGTGACCGCGACCGGCCGCGGTTTCCATGTGCGCCGTGCGGCGAGCGACCGCCGTAGCCATGGTCCGCATGATGGCCGTTACCCCAGCCGCCCGCGGCCTGTCCGTTTCCACTGGGCGGCCACTGGCCTGGCTGTGCATTGCCACCACCAGCGGCCGCAGCAGCGGCGGCCGCAATCGCAGAGGGCACAAGAGACGCCGGACCAGTGGCGCCCGGGAGGCCACCGCCAAGACCGCCGGCTTGGCCGCCAATGGACCCGAGAATGCCAGTGATGCTCTCAATCGGCAGGCCCTGCGCAAGCAGTGCCTGGATCAGCATCAGGTTCTGCTGCAGGTTGGGCGCAGCCGCAGGCTGTGCCGGGGGTTGCTGCGTAAAAGGTTGCGCAGGAGGCTGCTGCTGTTGCTGCTGCTGCTGATGCTGTTGGGACGCGGCGCTGATAAGGCCAGCTAGGCCAGCGAGTGCAGGTGGCAGCTGGGTGTTGGGTGCAGCAGTCGGGGCCGGAACCGGGGCAGGCGCTGCGGCAGGCTGGCCAAAGGGCAGAGAGAACGGTGGCTGCTGTGCCGGTGCCATTTGGTAGGGGGCAGGGGCGCTGACAGGTGCTGACACGGCAGGCTGCGCGCCGTACGCGTGTTGCTGCGGGGGCTGGCCATAGGTGTTGTTCATGGGCGGCGCGGCCGGAGCTGCGGGCGCTGCATTCTGCTTCGCTAGGTTGGCCAGGGTCTCCATGATGTTAGGCGGCAGTGCGGCGGGAGCAGCCGCGGGGGGGCCGGGCCGGGCGGCATGGCCATTGTTCGGCTGGCTGACAACCGGCGGGCTTCCGGGGGGTGTGGTCGAGGCATCTACAGCGGGCAGGTTAGTATGATGCTTGGACCAGCTGGCAGGGAAGAAGATAAGAAGAACGTACTTTGCGGGGGAGCATTGAGCTTCTCCTTGAAGGATTCGACGAGGGGAGCAGGGAACGTCTGGCCCTTTTCCCAGATGTCGACGAGTTTTTTGATTTTGTCCTACAGAGTGTGAGTATGGGAGTTGTATGTTGTGTGGTGTCAACCGTGAAGAGACGAGCAAAAGACAAGACGAGCAAAAGACAATGACAAGAGCCTGGACTACGCCTCTGCCCAGCATGCATCCGAGCCGCGGCTGACGGTCACCGTGGCCCCCGAAGGAGCAAGGCGCAGAAATAGCCGCAGGAAATGGACCCAACCAGCGCCACCAGTGAGTGCCAGGGTGGGATTGCCTGCAGCAAGCCTAGCGCAGCAGCTAGCCGGACAGACGGCTGGCTTTTTGCAGTGATGCAGTGATGCAATGACGCATCACGAGATGCACACTGTCGTTACAGGGGCGTTGTCTCGCTCGTCTTGCTCGTCTCGCGACATACGACTACTCCAGAATACTGGCGGAGATGCTGCGCGATGCCGTTTGCAATAAATAAAAAATGGCAAATAAAATCAGTGCATGTGCGTACCTTTTGGTCGGCGGGCGCCGACGACAGAATGTCGTTCATCAGGACGGGGATTAGCTCGGTCACTCTGTTCACGCCTGCAGCATATGTGCCGTCCGGGGCGGACGCGTTGACGGTCTGGCCATTCTGCTTGGCCTGGTCCAACCACTTGCGGGTTACGGAGTCTACGACATACAGCACGCCGAGCTTGTGCGTGCCGGGCGCCTTTTTGAAGTGTGTGTAGAGTTTCTGGACAAGGACGGATTCAGACTGGGAGGCGAGTTAGCGGGTGGTTGTCTTGGGGCGGCGATGCAAAAAAGAAAAAAAAGAAGAAAAAAAAAATCTGCGATGTGATGATGCTTACCTGAACGTTGCTAACGCAGAGTGCCGTCAGCGCCGTGATGCGCGAGCCGGAGACGCCCGGCGGCTTGAGGCCCTGCATGGCCTGGAGGCCGGCTTCGAGCTCGGCTACTGGTGATGCCATGGCGATGTGAAGGATGTGATGGTGATGGGTGATTGTGGTTGTGATTGTGGTTGTGGTTGATGGTGATAGTGGCGGTCAAGTCAGATGATGCTCGACTTGCCTGGCCACTTTGCAGAAGAACAAGCTTTCTTGGTCTATGACGTCCAGTCCAGACGAGTAGAAGTAGATAGCTTTGCTTAGACGAGCCGATAGCCCACAGAACACACGAGGACAGAGAGTAAAAAAACTGATCCGATGCCTGGATCTAGTCGTCCACTGCTCGATGAGACAGGCCGATTACGGGCCAGAAGGTAAAGAGACCAGCTGTTTACTGTACGGAGTAGCCTGCAAGCAGTGTCCAAGAGCTTGTCGCCCTTGTTGTTTTGCGTTGCTTTGATTTGCTTTGCTTTGCGTGTTTGTTTAGTTCTTCAGCTCGCTCGCTCAGTTCGGTTTGTCGATGTGAAGCCGAAACGAGAAGCAAAGTACTGTACGGCCTGAATGGCGGCAATGTTTAGTATGTTCAAATACACGACAGCCAAGTCGATGCGATGGGGGATGGAGGGAAAGCAACGAAAAGAAGAAAGTGATGCAGAAGTGGCAGGAATTGCAAAGAGGCAAAAAAAAGTGACGTGACGCGTCAAACGTGCAGCTACAGTTCGTGCGGTCGGAACAGAAACGAAAGGAAAAAAAAGAGCCGCTGTTATTTAGAGCATGCAATGCAGATGATGGACGATACGATCACAATGTCGAAAGCCTCGATGGATGATGGCTGTTGATGGTGTCCGTGATGATCGAAATGGTGGTGATGGAAGATGGAGGGAGAGAAAAAAAGGAGGAGAGCAGGAGAGAGCTGGAAGAGTTTTGGGGCGGCGAAAAGGGTGGCAAAAAAGTGGAACAGAAGTGACGTGGCTGGCATTTTACTGTTACGGAGTACGGAATACAAGTAGGTGGTGTGAGATACCACGTGATAGAGCACATGCACATGCACGTGACCAAGATGCAAGTACATTCACGTGACATTATGTCATAGTACGAGTGCTCCATACTCGCACTAGCGCCAACTTTGAGCCGTTTGTTTGCCGTTTTGGCCTTTTGCCATTTCGCCATTTGGCATTTGCCATACGTCCGGATGCCACTGGCACGAGCTCGGTTGTCAACGAGGCTAGCCAAGAACTAGCACACTACTGTCAATGCTGCAGGAAATTACTGCCTGCCATTGGGCTTGTGGCAGCAAATAGGAGTCGGCCGCGTCTGCCCTGGTCTGCGAAAACGGGCGTGTGACCTGCCTGGTGCACTCAGTCTGCCCGAAATAGACGCAACGACCAGACACCAAGAGACCAAACGGGACAAGGGTCTGTACGGAGTACGTTACGAGTACTCGTACCGTACTCCGTACGTCGTAGGTCGTATGCACAGCAAGGCCGCAAAGGGTGAGAGGAAAGTACGATCCGATGTTGCCAACGGCACCTTCCCCTCACATGCTCATGCTGGCAAGACCGTTGCTCCGGATGCCCTCGGACATCCATGCCCGCGGGGGTAAGGGGCCGTCGACAGCCGGTGGCCCTGTGTTTACGTATTCCATATTACCTTTGTATTCCGTATTGTTGTATCGTATAGTTGTATCGGTTTTGCTGCTTGTTGCATTGCGCCCGGCCGTATCGTTGCGTGATGCACTCCTCTCTTCCTTCCACCAAGCCTTTGGCTTGTGCAAGGTGGACGGACGGAGGATGGCACAACCACGCCGAGGACATGCGGGTGTTGAAATTCCATTCCAGGTTGCCGTGGTAGTCGGCCACTTCTCGAGAAAGTTGCGCCTGTAACGAGTACGAGTAAACAAACACACCTCGTACGGGATACACTCCGTACTTCTCCGCCGTCGTTGCCGTATTGTCGCATACCTCGCGCTTTTACTTGGACGCGTGCGGCGGGCCGGCGCCCCACTTGTCTCACAGAAGGGCACGAAGAGAAGGCGGGTAATAAGGGACAGCACCCCGAAAACAGAAAGAGCAAACAACACCCAGCAGGGTGACGTACTTTGCACTGCCAGTCGCACCTGCGGTACCTGCTGCCATGCGCCCTGCTCCTGCCGATTATCGATGTCGTATTGGAAGCCGCCCCCCGGAGGCCAATTTCTCCATTTACTTGTATCAGATGGAAAAGGCAAACGCAAAAAAGAAAGGAAAAAGGCAAAAAAAGAGAAAAGCTGCTTCTGCGCATGAGGCTTTTTGTGTGCTGCGTTCGGTGCTGCAGAGCTCGGGCACGCCTAGCAAATGTTTTTAAGGGCACTCACGGTGTATGTACTCCGTACGGCCTTGCTAGTCGTAGTTGTGACCACCCGGGCCTTCCTTCCCCGTTCTGGCGCCCGCTACGATCCCCTCCTTCCCTTTCCACCACCCCGAGCTGGGTAAGACCCCCCCCCTCTATCGCTCGCTCCTTCCCCTTCTTCCTAGCACGCCCGCGGTATTAGAAAGAAAAAAAAGTGGTCTAAACCCACCAAGCCACCAGAACGTTCCCTTTTTTCCCGCGCCTACCTGGGTCTTCCGCACTTTCTTTCTCACGGAAGACTACAGCTTTCCCTCCCTCCTCTCCCTCCCTCCTCTCCCTCCCTCCCTTTTTTCTTCTTCCTTCTTCTTCTTCTTCCCTTCCCTCCCTTCCTTTCTTCCTCCCTCTCCTCCCCATCCTCCATATACCCCAACCCTACTTCACACATCCCTCCCACAACGGTCACAATGGCTTCCGCTATGCGTCTGAGTGCTTTCCGCACTACCATCCGGACTTCTTCCCTCTTCGGCGCCCGCAGCGCGGCTTTCACTGCCAGCCGCTGCTACTCCGCCAAGGCTCAGGTACGTGCTGGCATGCCTTGCGACTGGATCTGCAGACGTTCAAGACCTATGTGGCCGGCACAATGGGCGTCTGCGATCATTGCAATGCACTAAGAAAACGAACCAACAAACCCACCAACAAGCAAACAAACAAAAAACAAAAAAAAAAAAAAACACGGGACTGACATGTGCGCCGCTACCAACAGGGTCTCAAGGAGCGCTTTGCCGAGCTGCTGCCCGAGAAGATCGACCAGATCAAGACCCTCCGCAAGTATGTGACGAACCCCTACCGCTGGCACAGCCGAATTCTTTTTTTGAATATCAGAAAACGTCTCTTTCGAGACTAGCTTGGAGATCCCGCACAATGCCCCCAAAACTTGCGCGCGCACACGCAAGTAAAAAAAAAAATACACATGCTAACAAGCAAACAGGGAGAGCGGCTCCAAGGTCATTGACCAGGTCACCCTCGACCAGGTCTACGGCGGTGCCCGTGGCATCAAGTCTCTCGTCTGGGAGGGTTCCGTCCTGGACGCCCAGGAGGGTATCCGTTTCCGTGGCAAGACCATCCCCGAGTGCCGTGATGTCCTGCCCAAGGCCCCCGGCGGCACCGAGCCCCTTCCCGAGGGTCTCTTCTGGCTGCTTCTGACTGGCGAGGTCCCCACCGAGCAGCAGGTCCGCGACCTGTCGGCCGAGTGGGCTGCCCGCTCCGACGTCCCCAAGTTTGTTGAGGAGCTGATCGACCGCTGCCCGACCGACCTGCACCCCATGGCCCAGCTGTCTCTGGCCGTCACCGCCCTGGAGCAGACCTCTTCGTTCGCCAAGGCCTACGCCAGCGGCATCAACAAGAAGGAGTACTGGAGCTACACCTACGAGGACTCGATGGACCTGATTGCCAAGCTGCCCACCATCGCCGCCCGCATCTACCAGAACGTCTTCAAGGGCGGCAAGGTCGCTGCCGTTGAGAAGGACAAGGACTACGGCTACAACTTTGCCAACCAGCTCGGCTTTGCTGGCAACGCCGACTTTGTTGAGATGCTCCGTCTGTACCTGACCATCCACTCCGACCACGAGGGTGGCAACGTCTCTGCCCACACCACCCACCTGGTCGGCTCGGCCCTGAGCTCGCCCTTCCTGTCGCTGGCTGCTGGCCTGAACGGTCTGGCTGGTCCCCTGCACGGCCTGGCCAACCAGGAGGTGCTGAACTGGCTCACCGAGATGCAGAAGTCCATTGGCGGCGACATTAGCGACGCCAAGATCACCGAGTACCTGTGGTCCACCCTGAACAGCGGCCGTGTCGTGCCCGGCTACGGCCACGCCGTCCTGCGCAAGACCGACCCCCGCTACACTGCCCAGCGCGAGTTCGCCCTGGCCAAGATGCCCGATGACCCCCTGTTCAAGCTGGTCAGCCAGGTCTACAAGATTGCCCCCGGTGTCCTGACCGAGCACGGCAAGACCAAGAACCCCTACCCCAACGTCGATGCCCACTCTGGTGTCCTCCTGCAGTACTACGGCCTGACGGAGTCGAGCTACTACACCGTCCTGTTCGGTGTGTCTCGTGCTCTGGGTGTGCTGCCCCAGCTGATCATTGACCGTGCCGTCGGTGCTCCCATTGAGAGGTGAGATTCTCTTCCGAAAAGACCGTTTAACCTGTTCATTATATGCATGCTAACAAATCCCCTGCAGACCCAAGTCGTTCTCCACCGAGAAGTACGCCGAGCTCGTCAAGAAGCTGTAAGCAGCGAAATGTCGGTGTGAAACAGAACAGTGTGGCGCACATATGCAGTGCCATGCTGGGACACCCGGCGCGCAGCACAGCGCGTAAAGACGACGCCATTCCGAGACCCGGATGACACGACAATGCGCCCCCTTGCTGAGCCCCGGGAAGCAGACATTGGTATCCCAAAAGCTCAAAGATCAATCGAATGGATAACAGATGGATATGTAAAACAAATGTATCATACGGAATCCTACGCAGGCGACGACTAGCGAAACAATGAACAAAATTTGAAATTACATGACAGCGAAGCAAAAGTTGGGTTTTCACTGAATACAAGGCAATGAACTGTGCGCTCGAGGAGTGACACTCTTACGTGATGTCTTATGCCGCCCGATAATGTACCAAGGTATGCATTTCTGTCTTCTGTCGTGCCAATTCTTGAATTTGTGCTGTACCTGGGTCATGTACTGGTACTCCGTAGAACTTGTGCCTTCCTCCACGTGAGGCTTTTTCTTGCATAGCCGCCGATCTATGGAGAACGGATGCTTAGTCATCAATCGACATCGGGGTAATGCGCAGCGAGAGCAACCCCGAGGAAACACGCGATGCGATAAGGATGCGCGGGATGATCTGACGGTCTCCCTCTATTTATATATCTGCTCGTGCACATTGAAGGAGGGGTCATCGCAGCAAGCCATTGCAATGCGACGACGTACGCGACTGGTTGTAGCTTGCTTGCTGAGGTAATATTTAACGGCCTACCCCAAGCCAGTCCTTTCCTTCCTTTTCCCTGCTGCCAGCCCGTCGTTGTCGCATGCGGAGAAGCTATGAGCTGTGATCTTTAGGTTCACGAAGCGGCGGACTCGGGAGTGTGCACTCGTACATACACGTATCGTATGTCGCCCTTGGCAGCTTGGCTGTCCCGACAGACATGTTTGGGGAGCTCTGTTTTTTTACGTCGTATGACACCGAGTATGTATGGGTACGGCTCTTGGCGTCAGGTTCGCCTTGATAGCTCCTTCCGCGCATCTCGGCTTTTTTTCTGTTAAATCTCCCGCGCCCTGGATCGTTCCTTCTTCGTTGCTTCTTCTCCCCCTTTCGTAACGTCTGGATTGTTGGGATCGCATGTTTGCCAAGTACCTTGTACCTTTCTTCCTAGAGGAGCCTGTCCGCCATGGCTCAACAAATGGACCCATTGGATCGCTGGTTGAAAGTCCTACGCCATCGGAATCCCAGATCTTGACACAAAAGTTTATTTTCTCACCGCGCTTTTACGCAATCAGGCCTCTACTTTCAGGCTGTAGCATCCCCTTTTTCTGACTTGGTGGAATCATCCTTGTAGAAGAAGGAACAAAAAGGCCCGTAAGAGGAAAGACCACATGAGTGCGTTGTTCTCTGATTCGCCCCTTCCCCGTCCTGTCACCATACGGAGTACGTGTGCCCTTCTTGTAAATTGTTCCTGCCAGAAGTATTTGTATGACAGCCCGCCCGCGTTCTTGTCTCTTTCCTTCTACTCCTCCTTCTCTTCCTCTCCTTCCCTTTTCTTTTCGCTTCCCTCTTGCTTTCCTCATTCTGAGCTCTTTCCCCATTCAGCTCCCAACCAGCTTCGTGTCACACCGACGTTGCACATCACATCCCCAATCGCACTCCGAACCGGAATCATATTCCCGCAAATCGCCATCACTTTTATCCTCACCCGCACACTTCAATAACTCGGCCGTCAACCCCCCCCTCCCCTAACTAACTCGGCCCTCCGAACTGGTATGTTGTTTTCGTCGCATCTTTGTTCACAGTGCTTGTCTTTCTCGCCCCAGTTTACAGGGTCCTCGAGCTACTCCGTACCTTTTTGGTCCCCTGTCTTGCGCCGCCGGTTGCTCTTGCCCTCCCAAGCTAGGTAGCTGCTAGCTGAGCTCCTGCACCACCGCGCGTCGGTGACACGTGCAAACCGAGCAAGAGCAGAGCTGGCATGGTCTCTTGCCGTCTTGCCTTGACCTACCCTCGAATGACTAATAACTAACCGTCGGATCTCCGCTGATAGATCGAATTTCCCCCCCGTTTGCCCCGTAAATAAGGATCCTCGTCGGCCGGCTCACAGCTTTGCGCCTTCCCCATCCTCGGCTTATTGTCTCTACGGAGCTCCTCCCCCGCCCTCTGTGCCTCCCCATCTCGGTTCACATCCTCGTTACTCTCACAAGGAAAAGCAAATTGCCTCACGATTGCTCTTTCCTTCTTCCTCTTCTCGCCCTTGCCTCGTTAATATCCTCGGTCGTACGATAGTCCGAGAGCCGCTGTCGACCCTCGACCCTTTCTTTTACCACAGCAAAGCCGTTTTTTTTTGGTGGTCTCCGCTACCCCAAACTTTCAGGGCCTCGCCTCCTCCGCCGCCACCCCCATTGCCTTTGTTAATCCACTCGTCCCTATTATCCCAGTCCTACGCTACGACCACCTACTCTCCCATCACACTACATACCACATACCACCACCACCACCACCACCACAGCTACCGCTACCCCTCCCCTACTTTACAAGCAACGAAGCGCCTTCTTGCCTTGGTCAGGCTTATTTTTTGTTTCGAGTCGTCCACTCTGAAGCAGCTCTTTCTTTCTTTTCCCACACATCACAACCACCCTCCCTCCCTTCCCTCCCTCCCTCTTTCTCCCCCTCTCCCCTTCCTCTCTCCCTACCTGCTCGACCATGTCTGCCTCTACCACCGTCGTCGCGGCCAAGCCGCAAAAGATCGAGAAACAGCCGATCAAGTTCTCCAACTTGCTCCTCGGCGCCGGCCTCAACATGTTTGAGGTCACCACCCTCGGCCAGCCGCTCGAGGTCACCAAGACCACCATGGCCGCCCATCGCGGCGACAGCTTTGCGTCCGCTCTGCGTCGCATCTGGAGCCGTGGCGGTATTCTCGGTTGTATGTATTCTTTTTTTTTTTTTTTTTTTATTGTCTCGGTTGTTGAGTTGCTCTTCCGCCGTCGCCTTATCACATGTCACTAACATGTTTGTCCCCACCAGTCTACCAGGGTATGATCCCATGGGCCTGGATCGAGGCGTCCACCAAGGGCGCCGTGCTGCTCTTTGTCGCCTCCGAGGCCGAGTACTACGCTCGCTCGGTGGGCGCGTCCGACTTTGTCGCTGGCATCACGGGTGGTGTCACGGGCGGTGTCGCACAGGCCTACGCCACCATGGGCTTCTGCACGTGCATGAAGACGGTCGAGATCACCAAGAGCAAGATGGCCGCGTCGGGCCAGGTCGCCCAGGGCACGTGGGCGACGTTTATGGACATTTACCGGCGCGAGGGCATCCGCGGCATCAACCGTGGCGTCAACGCCGTGGCCATCCGGCAGATGACCAACTGGGGCTCGCGCTTTGGCCTGTCGCGTCTGGCGGAGCAGGGCATCCGCAAGGTGTCGGGCAAGACGGAGAACGAGAAGCTCAGCGCCGTGGAGAAGATCCTGGCCAGCGGCCTGGGTGGTGGCCTGTCGGCGTGGAACCAGCCCATCGAGGTGATCCGCGTCGAGATGCAGTCCAAGACGGACGATCCCAACCGGCCCAAGAAGATGACCGTCGGCAACACGCTGGGCTACATCTACCAGAACAACGGCATCAAGGGCCTGTACCGCGGCGTGGTGCCGCGCATTGGCCTCGGTGTCTGGCAGACCATCTGCATGGTGGCCCTGGGCGACATGGCCAAGACCTATGTCGAGAAGCTGACCGGCGACAGCGTCTCTGCGAAGCACTAGACCATCCATCCATCCATCCTCACGGACGGGCAATCTCGACTCTGCCCCCATTCCGTCCCTTGCATCTCTCCAGAGGAGATGCATGAAATGAAGAAGAAGCAACCCAAAAAAAATAACTCGACAGCGATTTGTTTTACTCAGCGTTTTCCTTTTTTGTTTTTGTTTTTTCCTGCAGGCGTGTTTGTTCCTACAGGTCGCGAGACGCAGCTCTCAATGTTTGTTTCATGTTATATATATATTCGTGTATTACGTCTGCAAAGCTACACGTACGGCCTTATCAATCTATCACTTTAGACTTGTTGTAATTACGAATGTCTGTTTTCTGTTTCTGTTAGAATATTATATCATTGATTGGCATTTATCGTGATATTATGACCGGCGAGACTACCCTTTGATGCTGTTGATAAAGAAAAAAAATAGAGAACAATAGACGCCGAGAGACAACTTGCAATACCTGGTAAGGCTGGGTATTGCGCTGTAGATATGAAAAAAAAAAAAGAAGTAACGCTTGGATGCAAAAGAGAGAGAGAGAGAGACAGAAAGAAAAATGGCTAGAGATCCGCGGGGAGCTCCTCGTAAGTAAAGCCAGAATCACACGCGTAGGCGATCCCTTGGTCTGCATCCGCCAGCTGCTGGAGCGCGCCGCGGTCGTCCGCCTGCAGCCGCTGCCGCGTCTCGGGCGACAGGTCCCGCAGCGCCAGGTCGCGGCTCTGGTTGGCCTGGTGCAGCAGCCGCAGCTGTTGTTCCGAGCGCGCATCGCTGCTGCTGCTGCTGCTGCTGTATGGGGTTCGGAGGGGTCGCTGCCGGGACGGCGCCGTTCGCGCGGGCGGCTGGTTCTCCTGCTGCAGGCGGTCGTACTGGGCCAGCAGGGGCGCGTCGGGATGGCGGCCGTAGTGGAAGTCGAGGCAGTACAGGTTCGTCTGCGCGTAGTTGGGTCCCTTGACGGCGCCCACGGTGCGGTCCGGGACGACGACGAGCTGGCCTGACGCCAGGAACTTTTTGGCCAGTGTACGCCCGTCGTCGTCGTCGGCGTCGTTGTCGGCTTTTTCTTCTGCTCTGCTGGCCTGCGGCTGTGATTGTGATTGTGGTTGTGATTGTGATAAGGTCTGGAGGATCGAGGACGGGGGCGGCGGGACGGTAGACACGGGCGGCGGCGGGGGCGGTGGTGTCGGGTGCCGGGTGATTTCCGGCGGGTGCTGCTTGAACGTTTTTGGATGCCGATGTCGTCGCGCCTGCTTCTGCTTCTGCTTTTGCTTCTGTTCGGCATCATCCTCCGCGCCGCGCTCGTCTTCCGTCTCGCTCAGGAACGCGCCGTCCTCGTCGTTCTTGTCCAGGCTGTCGTCGACCGACAGCAAGGTCACGCGGCCACTGGCATCGCCAATGGCCAGGCGCGACTTGTCGGGCGAAAAGGCGCCAAACGAGACGGGGCCGGGGCAGTGCAGCAGGTTGCGCACAAAGGGCAATGCGCCCGAGCTCCCGTGCGTGCGCACGTTCCAGACCTTGACGACGCCGTCGGAGGAGCCCGTGTACAGGCGGTCGGCGGTCTGGCCCCAGGCGACAAACTTGACGCCCGTGTCCTCGGTGGAGATGCGCTCGCCGGCCAGCTCCTCGAGGCATTTGTCATGCTCGAGAGTATGGGTGGGGTCGTCGCCCTGGGCGGTGTCCCACACATAGGTGCAGCCGTTCGTGGCGCCGGCCGCAATGTACATGAAGCCGACGCTGCTGGGCCGCAGCGCCAGCTCGTTGATGTCATCGGCATGGCAGTCGAGCGTTTGCACCTCGGCAAAGACGCGGCCGCCGTTCTCCGTCGTGTTGGCCGGGCGGAAGACGCGGATCTGCGTGCGGACGCGGGCGCGCACGCTCTCGTCCGTGTTGTGCGACTTGACCGTCGTGGCCGCGATGAAGCACGGCTGCGTCGGGTGCCACGCCACCTCAAAGACGTTGCGCGAGGTGCCGCCGTAGATCTGCCACGCAGAGCCGTCGCGGCCGTCCCAGAGCCGCAGGTCGCCCGAGTCGCGCCGCTCCGGCGGGATGTCCTCGTCGTCGGCATCCAGGCCCAGGCCGCGGGGCGAGAAGCCGACCAGCAGCAGGTGGTTGGTGTCCTTGCTGAGGCCCCAGCGCACGGCCGCCGGCAGGTAGGCCCATTTGTCGGCAATCATGGCGCGGCCGGCGGCGTCAAAGATGCGCGGGCACGGCAGCACTTTGTAGGTAATGCGGCCGCCCTCCTGGGGGTTGGAGAAGCGGTAGATGCGCACCGACTTTTCTGCGACGTCGGCGGCCGTGGCGACGAGGCCCAGCTCGTGCGTGGACGCCACGACAAAGTGGACCTTGCCCTTGTGGCGCCACGTGCCCATGGGCAGCATGGTGCCGGACGCCGGGTCGACGCGCCAGGCCTTGACGGTCTCGTCAAAGCTCGACGTGAAGGCGAGGTTGAGGATGGACGCAAAGTCGGACGAGGCCACCGACGTGTACAGCCAGGGGTCGTCGTTGGCATGCGTGGTGGGCGGGGGCATGCCCGGCCGCGCCTGGGGACGCCGCGGGACCCGGTGGTCGGGGTATGCGACCAGCCGTGCTCGGCTGACCGAGCCCAGGGCCAGGTTGCCTTGGCGGTTGTACTGGTGGTTCCGGTCGTCCATGTGGGTGGTGGTGCCGCAGACAAAGGTGTCGTCTGACGTCCACGAGATGGTGGTGACGTCGCCGGCGAGGTTGGTCCACGTGTTGCAGACGGACAGGGAGTCCTCGCGCAGCTTGTGGATCTCGTTGGTGAAGCTCACGGGCTGGCGCATGCGGCCCGTCAGGATGCGGTGGCCCACGAGCTCGCGGCCGAACAGGAGCGTGCTGAGCTTGGTCGTCCGCGCCATCTGGGCCTCGTGGGACGCGTGAGCGGCCCGGTCATGGCGGCACAGAGCCAGGGCCACGGGCTCGCCCGGCGGCCGAGACCCGCGGACACGGTGCTTCCCCGTGCGCACATCGATGATAAAGGAGAGGATGTCGGCCTCCGTACGGCCAGGCAGGCGGCTGTGGTCGATGCTCCGAAGCACCAGGCCGAGGAAGCTGGCATCTTTCTTCCGAAGGAGGCTCCGGAGCTCCCTCTCGGGCACTCCATGCTTATGCTGCTTGGCCGCCTCGGCCGTCCCGATCAAGGCCCGGACGGTGTCCATCACGTGCTGCACCTCATCGGGAAGGAAGTCGACGTGGATGACGACGCCTGGTGCGTGGAACCGGCTGAGCAGCTTCTGTACATCGTGGTTGTTGCTGGACACATATTCGCGGTGGCTGGATTGGAGGTAGGGCCGCCGCTCAAGCTCGGCGAAGCGGGTAAAGACTGGATTGGTTTGGTCGGGGGCGGAGGATGTGGTCATGGACTGTGATTGAGACAGTGGCTGTGACTGTGACAGTGACTGCGACTGCGACGGCTGATATTGCTGACTAAGCTGCGGACTAGACGGGATGGCCCATGCCGGGGGCAGAGAAGCGAACCGGGGAGGCGAGGAGAAGACTTGGGGTGCCGATGAGGGAGGCTGAGGGGGAGCAGGGGCAGCTGGCGCAGTAGGCGCACGGGTAGGTGTGGGTGTGTGCGTGTGCGCGAGCGGGCGAGCAAGCGTTCGAGCAGGCGAACGGGAACGGGACGGCGTCTGGACAGGCGGCGGTCCTCTATGCAGTAATGGTGGGGCTGAACTCGACAGCATAGGCGCTGCTGACGGTGGCTTTGCCATTGGCTGATGAGCGGGCTGATGGGCATTGCCATTGCCATTGCCATCGTCGTCGTCGTCGTCGTCGAGTACAAGCACCACCTTGTTGTTTTCAAACGACTGCTTGAACCCGCTCGGCACGGGCGGCGCGCGCGGCACTAGAGGCTGCTGGGCCAGGCGTTGCGACGCCAACATGGGGCTGCTGGCCGGGCCCGTACGCAGGCTGCTGGGCGGCGCTGCCGGTGTGAGCTGTCGACTGGGCAGCGTAGGCGATGTCTTGATCTGCGGGTCATGCTTGCCGGTGTCGCTGCCGTGTCGGCCGTGGTGGCCGTGTCCGGTCTTGGGCCGCTTGGACGGCGGCGACGGCGAGCCATAGTCGTCCAGCGGGTTCTTGAAGACGGGCGTCGGCATGTCGCTGCCGCGCCGTGATGATGCAGACACGGGCGTCGTGGCCACCGGCACGGACGGCACCGCCGGCACAGCCGGCACAGCCGGCGACGGCGTCGACGGGTGAGCAGGCCCCGGCGGCGGTGGTCTGGCGGGCACACCAGCAGCAACGTGCGGTATATAGGGCACGTGCTTATGTATTTTCTGGCCGATTCGCGGGTAAGAGCCCGGAATGCAGGCCGTCCCGTCGACTAGTATGTGACCGGCGGCGCCATTAGTCGCCGCCGGCGTCCCGTGTCCGGCAGCGCCTCCGTTTGCCAGCACGGGGAACATGGACGGGGCGCCGTTAACCAACAGCGTAGTTGACTGGCCTAAAGCTGCGGGCGTCTGCAGTAGGTAACCGTTGGTGGTGCCGCTGCTGCTGCTGCCGCCGCCACCGCTGCCGGAGGAACCGCCGACACTGCCGACGCCGCCGCCCACGCCCACGCTGGCACTGCCATGTGGCATAGCCATCATCTTCTCTGCCCCAGTTTTCTATGTCCGCCCACACGACACGAAACGTCTCTCCGGGCGGACACAACAACCAAGAACCGAGCGGCGGGCTGCCTCTCTCGTAGGTGCATGTGCACTGTCGCGTTTTCGTGCGTCAACCGGCTCGTTCTTTGTGCGCGTGGTCTGGGGTGCGACAACGCCCCCTGAAGCATCATATAGCGGTATATCTCGTCGGTCTCAACTGGATTTAAACACACAGCACGATTAAATGATTAAAAAGG
Organism: Ophiostoma ips; assembly: GCA_019925475.1. NCBI lineage: Eukaryota > Fungi > Ascomycota > Sordariomycetes > Ophiostomatales > Ophiostomataceae > Ophiostoma > Ophiostoma ips. The sequence continues at coordinate 201,661 of JADHKN010000028.1, read as the reverse complement.
GGGCCGGGCGCTAGTGATTGGCTTAAAAAACGGGTCTAGAAGGATAATTATATTTCCGCGTTTTATAAAAGAAAGTACGCGATTATCTGGATCTTAAAAGATGCTTTTAATACGCCAAATTGTGTAATACGACATGTAACGCACTTTTTTAGTCTTTAAAAAACTGAATACAACATCTGCAATCAGTTACATTGTGCACTTGAGCATTTTACCCGTAACCTTTTTAAAACTACTCCGTACTCCGTACAAAACTGCACTTCCACCACTTAGAGTCCTGAGCTTCACTTCCAAAAAGGGCTTAAAAGATCATTTTATCGCGCACGGCATGAGGGGGTGGCAAATACATACAAGTGCAAATGCACGTGAATGCGTGTGATTAGTCATCTGTGCGAATATATACGCGTAGATCATTGACTTCCTCCATAGAATGGCAAGTCTGTTCGTCAATTGTGAGCTATTTTCTCTCAACCGGTGCATACTCGTAATTCACGCGAGGCAATATTACGATATTGAACAAATGAAGCGGTTCGATGGAGTTTCGATCAAAGTTAGAAGTGATTCAATTGATGGGCAGATTACACCTGTTTTGTTGCATTACTGATGTATTCGGGTTTTCGTAGCTCTTTTTTTTTTTAAAAAAAAAAAATCTCCCCATTTAATTAGTGAATTTGAGGTGAGCGACACTACCGGATTATCCTTTTGACAATTCCTTCTGAATATTTTTTAAAAAAATAAACAAGCGATTTTGTCAATCTTATTTCTTTAAGAAAGAACATACTAAAAAATACTCATTTATTAAACCCAGGTCGAATACAACTGGGATATTTCATGATACTCCGTACTTGTAAAATACCGCGCCTCGTCATCTGCTTTTATTCGCCCTCGTCACGTCGGAATCACTTTGACCTCGTCAATTGGCACGAATCAACAACAGAGCCGCAGGGTGGAGACAGCGAGGATGAAGGTGAGATTCGGGGATAGCAAGGTAACTGCGTAGGCTGACATACCCCCCTCCCTTGCCCTTGTTTCTCCTGTCTCTTCGTTTTCTTCGTTCTCTTCTTCCTCTTCTCACTTCTTCCTCTCTTTGCTTTACTCTTGCACCTCGCCTCAAGTCACTTGATAAGTATCGCTACAGACGATCAATGCAAAACGGCAACATATTTCTACCATCTCATTGTTGTAAGCTCCGGAAACGCAAAATATACAAAAAAGAAAAAAAAAATACACCGGGTAAATACAACACAGGTATCAACACAATGCTCGTCGTCTCCGTCTACTGTATGTATATGCCATTTATCACGACACTGTACCGAAAAGATAGGCATGGAGGGTACATGCCGTCCCTCGCAGCCCTTGAGCTCTCCTACAGCTTGGCCGGCGTCGCGGATTGCTGCTCGCGCAGCTCGGCATACATCTCGTCCAGCTCCTTGCGGAAGGCCCGTGCAGCCTGAGGACGCTTCAGCTTGAGTCTGTTGATTGTTAGTAAGTGGAAGAGAAAGAGAGAGAGAGAGAGAGAGAGAAAGAGAAGATGAGAAAGGGAAACTCACGTAGGGGTCAGCAGCTCGTTCTCAACAGTAAACGGCTCCAGGTCCAGGTACACGTTGCGCACACGCTCAAAGCTGTTAAACTTCTTCTTCTTGCCAATCGTGTCGAGAATCGCCAGCAGCGCCGCGCGCACGCGAGGCTCCTTAGTGGCCGCGCGCACGGCCTCGAGGTCCGTGGCTGCAATCGACTTGCCCAGCACCTTGCTGGCAAACGGCGCAAACGCCTCCGGATCGACGCCCATCACCGCAACCAGGTTCGACTCGATGCCGTCGCCGTGCACAAACGCCGTCGTCAGCAGCGTACATGAGCCCAGGTACACGTTCTCGATGCGCTCCGGCGACACGTACTCGCCCTGCGCCAGCTTCAGCACGTTCTTCTTGCGGTCGATGATCTTGAACAGGCCCATCTCGTTCACCTCGACAATGTCGCCCGTGTGGAACCAGCCCGACGCCTCGAGCGACCGGCTCGTCTCCTCCGGGTTCTTATAGTACTGGCTAAACACAATCGGGCCGCGCACCAGCAGTTCGCCGCGCGGGTTCGGCTTGTCGTCCACCGTGTACTCCAGATCCGGCGCCGACTCAATGCAGAACTCGACACCGGGCTGCGGAGCGCCGATGTTGCCCGTCGACATGTCGCCGCGCATCTGCACCGAGCCCACCGCGCACGTCTCCGTCATGCCCCAGCCCTGCACGAAATGGATGCCAAAGGCGGCGCGCAAAAAGTTGTGCACCTCAGGGTCGAGCTGCGCACTGCCCGACACCATGCACGTCGCACGATCGAGACCCACGGCCTTGCGCACCTTGGGCGACCAGATGCGGTCGTACAGCGCGTGGTAGTTGGTGGCCTGGCCCGGCGGCAGACGCATGTTGGCCGTCTTGGCGGCAATGGCTCGCCGCGACAGCGCGCCCTTGAAGCCGTCCGCCTGGACCGTGGCCGTACGGATGGCCGAGTTGAACTTGTTGTACAGGCGCGGCACCGAAAACAGGCCATGGGGGCGCAGGATCTTCATATCGTCGACGAGACCGGCAATGTCGCCGCGGAAGTAGCCCACGGTCGCGCCCAGGCTCAAGGCGGACCAGTCGGCCATGCGGCCGTAGATGTGGGCCAGCGGCAGGTAGGAAATGTGTGTGACGTCGGGCGTAAGGAAGCCCGACGTGCGTGCGCTGCTGATGGCTGCCAGCATGTTGCGGTGGTGCAGAACAACACCCTTGGGGTCGCCCGTGGTGCCCGAGGTGTAGTTGATGGTGCAGACGTCGTCGGCGGTCGGCGGCCGCATGGGGCGGCCCGAGCGCAGACCAATCTCCTCGACCTCGGTCATAGAGTAGATCCGGATGCCCTGCTCCTGGGCCAGCGTGTTGAGCAGAGCCGCTTTGGACAGGCCGGCCAGCTCGCCGGCGTCGAGGGGATCGACCGAGATGATCAGCTTGAGCGAGGGCACACGGGGCGCCAGCTTGAGAAGCGACGGGATATGGGCGAGCGACGCAACAACACAGACAATCTCGCCATGGTTGAGGATGTATTGTGTCGCGTCGGGGCCGAGCGTCTCGTACAGAGACACGGTGAAGAGCGTCTGGGACATGGCGGCCAGATCTGCAAAAAACAAACAAAACAGGTATTAGTGCCACGACGGCATGACAGACAAGAGAAGAGACAGTCAAGAGAGCAAGAGCAAACGTACCAGTGAGCTGCCACTCGGGGCGGTTCTGGCACCACAGGCCGACGGCATACTTGTCGGCCGTGACGCCAATCTTCTTGTGGATGTCGACAATACCGGCACCAAAGTTCTTGCGGCGTTCGGCAACCTCGCTATAGGTCAACCAGGCATACTTGTCTTCGTGCTTCTGGGCCGCCACGTTCCAGGGGCGCCAGCCGAGACATCTCTTGTGCGGGACCGCCTTGTGCGAGACCTCGAACGCATCGTGCAGCGTGCGGACATCGTTCTCGAGCGTCTCGAGCAGAGGCGCGTCGCGGAAGAGCCAATGCCGGTAGACGGCAGAGCGGTTGGGCGTGACGCTGTCAGGGACCTGGACGGCGTAGGGCGCGCCGGGTTGGGGGATCTCCGAGAGCCTGGCAATGGCCGCCGCAGCCTCAGAGGTAGCCATGATGGAATAGGACGCGAGGAGGAAGTTGGCGGACGGTTGGAAGAAAAGGTCTCTTTATTTGATCGTCGTCAAGGGGATCGCTGCCGGGATGATTGGCCGACTGACAAGAGACGGTGATGGGCTGGAGGAGGAGGATAAGGAAGAGGAGGGAGAGGAGAAAAGAAAAAAAAAAAGACTCAAAAGAACACAGTCAAGAAGAAGGATAAAAGAGACGGAAAAGAAAGACTACAGGCACCTGGAGGAGGAAGACGCAGCGGCAAAAGTATTCCGCTTGCGAGAGAGGAGGAGAACCACAAGCCAAGCTGGGAATGCTCTCCTAGTCGGCTCGCTTGCTGTGCAAAAAGGGTCGCATCCTCCAAAGGGGGAGCCACCGGCAATACCGGCGGGACGTCATTCGCCTTTCAGAGCCATTGTGCCCCGTTTGTGCTGGGTTTGTACTGGGGGCACTGCCAAATTGGCACGCACGATACTGCCGCTTGGTGGTGTTCCCCAGCTCTCCAGCTTTCCCCATTCCGTCGCATTGTTCAGGCAGGCTAAGCCGAGCGGCGACGCGGGGGCAGGAAGAGGAGGAGGGAGGTCACAAGCCAATTCGGTGAAAGCGGAGACGCACGCCAAACCGGTCTCCAAGGGAAACGGAGACGCTGGACGCTGGACGTTGGGCTATCTACGATACAGTGGACCTCTTGCTGATTATGAGTACGCAGTACTCCGTACAGACAGCAGGTCACAGAACCGGTGGTGGCGCGCCTGGGACAGTCAGCTGTCCTTTACCACAGCTGCTGTGGTGCGACCGACTGACGAACAGCCACCATACACATACAGACAGACAGACAGACTGAGGCAGCAGGAACAACGTGCGCGCCTGCCCGCTTACGAGTCCTTTTTGCGACGACGAACAGATCGCTCCTGCCCAGCCGGATTGCGCTACTACGCGTATCATTGGGGCAGATGTGGAGGAATTCCGAGGGCCTCGGCAGTGAAATTGGGGAAAGCGGGCCTGCCCAGTTAGGATCATGTCACTATCGGGGTTGCGTCCACAGAGGAGGGCCGTCGGCTCTTTTCCTCTTTCCTATCCCACTCCGTTCCTCGCCCAATTGCCCGCGCTTTCTCTCTCTCTCTTTCGCCCTTCCCTCCTCCGAATACTCGTATCCAAGTGGAGAACAAAACACCTGTGCCTTCCCCCGGATTCCTGGAGGAATGTGGCCAAAAGGGCACTAGTGTGGGCTGTCATGCGCCATTGCACACACTACGAGTACGAGCATGGAGTACGAGTACGCACATATGCTTCTGCGACTGACGGCGGCAGTGGCATGTGAAATAGGACACTTCCCCGTGCGTGTGACAAAGCTATCGTAGTTGAGACCATTGGCGGAAAACGCCACCGAGCTGCAACCACCCGACCCCACAGTTTCCCCAGAGTGAGAGAACTCAAAGAAGGACGAGTACGTCGCGCACTACTTATTTTGCTTAGTCATCAAACCGCAACGGCACATTGGCGATACTGTACTCGTAGACGTTGTTTCACGGGCAATCGTACTTGTACGGAGTAGATGCGAAAGTTATGGCTTATCCGGCGCAATCGGTCGATTTCGAATGTCCAATCTGTGAGGAGACTTACTAAGGTTCTCACTCGTATCCGCGTTATTCGTGTTACGGGCCGTGTCTGAGACAGCAGACAGAACCGGTCATGTCGCATATGCCGGATATGCCGCATGTGTTTTAGCCAAGCTGAAAAGATGGCACTCACAGCGCAGGGAAATTGGCAGTGTACTCGTATTTTGTTAATTTTGTTATCACCTACGTCGGATGCCAGTACTCGGACTGCCCCGATTGCAAACAAAAGACAAGTCCTGGCGATGGTGACGGGGCTTTCCATATTAACGGATCTCGGAAGAAAATTGCCAAAAATAAAGAGATAATCCAAGAATAGCAAGAGAAATGAAATCTACGGTACTCGTAACGCCTGCACAAGCATTGCCTTGTTATTGGTCACTGGGAGCCAGCCTTGTTCCGTGTTTCTTGATGGCCGTTGTTGATTTCATTTCCAGTGCGCTTTGCAGCGTTGCACTCGGCCATGGACACATGCCAAATATGTACTCCGTATGCCATCGTGCGTGCACAGCATCATGATAGAATTGCATCATGCATTTCTGCATTTTCGATGATTTACGAGCATTTCACAGCATCGGTAGAACAATAAGCACATCACGTGACCACTTACACGTAAGAACCTCAGGGTCACGGGCAGAGTGGAGCCCCTGCAAACACGTCGCAGGTTGAGCCTACGTACGCGGCTAACAACAGCCTGCCGTGTGTGTGTGTGTGTGTGTGGATTCCGGTCCGCGTTTCATGTTGGCTTCAGGTTGCGATTCACAATGGTGATCCTACCAGGAAGACGGCAGATGGTACCCTGGTGATGCACACCTTGCATATGCAAAACAAACGGCTCGGAATTAGAGAGTTCTTTTTTGCTCTTTTTTTTTTTGTTCTCGACTGGCCGGGGTCGTGGCTCATGAGAAAAGCAGGTTACCCTTGAATGTGATGATGTTTCTACGTTTCTACGAGTACGAGAGTGGTGGCTGTGAAATGCATGGGTAGGTCTTGAATTTTCCTACCCGAAAGTAGATGGGCTATTGGGCATGATAGGCTCTGACAGACCCAATCCGGGCGTCTACAACCTCTTCCTTGCTGGCCTCTCCTGGCCTCTCTGCTGCGGCCTTCTGGTCTTGGTTTATTTTCCGTAGACGCCCATTAATAAATGGTCTGGCATGTTTTGCGTATCCAATAACCGTAGAGGTCACCGTTGCACTGCCTTGTTTGTCATGGACCGACCGGTAAGAAACGGGCTGTGTCAGGTCTCACGGCCATCCCTGGAGAGCATCGTTGATTTCTCTCACAGATCTCACACATGCTGTGCGCTCCTCTCCCGCTTTTTGTTTCCCCTTGTTTTATTCTATTTCGGTAGTCGTTTCTACGTCGTACTCTTATCTTTTCCTTTTTGAACCATCCAGCACCGCCCATCGTCCTGTTTCTTTCGTACTCTTTCTTGTTTCTTGTTTTTCTTCCTGTTTTGATTCTCCTTTGGTTCATCTTCGTTCTCTTCCCGTTCAACAGCTCTATTTCGATTCTTCAGCGCACCGGTTTGCTGCTTTCTTTACCTGATATTGAAGCCAGTCTTCTTTTTTTTTTTTCCTCCTCCACATCTTCTGACGACCTCACGCCCTTTACGACTCTCTCAACAAATCATTCGAAATGTTCAACGTCTTCAAAATGATGACTCTCAACATTGTTGGCATCCTGCGGGTAGTGCAGCTGCTGTTCGCATTCATTATTCTCGTCCTTTCTGCCTATGGTGAGTTGTCCGAACGTCAGTATGATGTACGCAGGTCCTGAAGAAGCAACTAACAAAGTACAGTCGCCAACTGGTACAACATGGACACGCATACGGCCTCGCCCAGCCAAGTCAACCTCCTCATCGCGGCCCCGGTCATTTCTTTTGTGTCCATTGCCTACACCGAAGGCAGCTCTCGCTTCGCCCCTCGTTGTAAGTTGTCACATGCCTCTTTTTGGCAAATTCCTCAGCGATCGTTCATCCCACATACTAACTCGCCCGCAAAAAAAAAAGATTACCACGCATACGCAGCCATCGCCCTCGACGCTGTAAACTGCCTTTTGTACTTTTCCGGCTTCATTGCCTTGGCCGTCTTCCTCAACAGCCTGCTCTTCTGCCGCGGCAACGTCTGTGGTTCGGCCCGTGCCGCCACCGCCTTTGCGGCGATCGACTTTGGTACCTGGGCTGCCAGCGCCGGCCTCATTGCGTGGAGCACCTTCCGGGGTGGTGCGCGCAAGGCCAGCAACCCCAAGGCCATGTACGCCGCGGAGATGAAGGACATTTCGCAGACCGCATAGTTCGCGGACAGGCTGCAGTACCAGAGCCTGTTGGTCAAGCCGTCGACGGCCTGGAACCGCAGCTTGATCGAGCCAAAGTCGAACTGGTTCAACATCGACTTGCACTGAAATGAGACGGCAAACGAGTTCTCCTACAATTTCCCTCTCACACGGCGTACAACGCCTAGCACCGCCTTGATATATTTGTTCGTCAACAGTAACTGATGCCAAAGCAGCTGTGTTTCTGGGCAGCTTGACGATCACCGGCACCGCCACTATATTTCCCACGCGCCCTATTTTGCTTTGTTCATGATTTTATGTCGGCATTTTTTTTTCTGTTGATTTGATTCATCACTTTCTTCTGCGGGTTTCTTTTGTCAACTCGCGGATGGATGGAAACCGGTTGGCGCGAGGACGGACGGGTTGCTTTTGTCTTGTTTAAATACATCCTTTTGTTACCAATATCCTCTTTTGTGATGATGCCTTTGTAACTGCGTATTGCTACCTTCGGGTCCGTCTCGTCACGCTGAAGGAAGGTTCCTGTGCTCCGCGAAATGAGTGACAAGTAGAGAGAAAGAGGAAAGTGCGATGGCGAGGAAAGAGCAAACCCCGCATTATCCAACCCTCGGATGCTCTTGCCCTTCGACTCAGCCCACGATGGTGTGAGCGGGCGGCTTGAAGAAGGAACGACCCTGGCTACTTGCCCTCGAACACCAGTGCGCGCGGTTGGACCGTGTCCCCCCGACAGCCGGCGGCGAGCCAATACGAGTAGCTGGTCTTTGCTCGTACTATTGGCAAATGCAAGAATGGCCCAACATGGCGAGATGCTGGAATGACGACACCCTGGTAGAGCCTTTCGCAATTGCGCCCCGGTCAGATAGCGGAGAAGACAGAAACATACCGAACCCCAAGTTGTATCGTACTCGTAAACTTACCAACGGCTCACTCAATGGAGCTACAGTCACCAGATAATTGGTCAACAAGCCCGACCGCGATTGCGTGCTCACTGGCACCCCCCTTCAGGTCCAAATCAGGAAATGGCCTGAGAGAAGATCAGCCAGCCGTGTTAGTCAAGGCAAGTGCCACTCCACAACGGGTATAGAGACAGAAAGAACGACTGTAGGGGTTTGAATGACATCCCGCTCACCCTCTCAAACTCGTACAGAAGAGAGGAATCCAAACAGGAGGAGTGACCGACCACACCTTGGCAGCAAAGCTCTCTTCCCGTGGGCGTGGGATGACAAAGAGGGGAACGTGCGAAGGAGAGACGGACGCTTTCTCATTACATTTCATTACGACAGCATTATTGTTTTGGGTAAACGCACGGTAGAGGCTACCTCGTTTTCCCGGCTGCTTGTCTCTTTCCTCGTCCTATTTCCTTTTTCTGCTCCCTTTCTCCCCCTCCTGTCTCCCTCCCTGTCCTCCTTCCCCTCCGATATCGAGTCTTCTATAATACGTTACTTCGCACATAACCATCTGCCTGCACCACCACCATCGACCATGACGGAAAGCCAGCACTTTGAGACGCTCCAGCTGCATGCTGGCCATACGCCAGACTCGGCCTCCAACTCGCGCGCAGTACCCATCTATGCCACCTCGAGCTATGTCTTTAACGACTCGGCCCACGGCGCCCGCCTGTTTGGCCTGAAGGAGTTTGGCAACATCTACAGTCGTCTCATGAACGTAGGTCGTGCGACATCTCTGCGATAAGGGCGAGTACGAGTACAAAAGAGAGGCTAACTGTCTATAGCCTACCGTTGATGTCTTTGAGAAGCGCATGGCTGCACTGGAAGGCGGTGTTGCCGCTGTTGCCACTGCATCCGGCCAGGCCGCCCAGTTTCTGGCCATCGCTGCCCTTGCACACTCTGGCGACAACATCGTGTCGACCTCTAACCTGTACGGCGGCACCTACAACCAGTTTAAGGTCGCCTTTGGCCGCCTTGGCATCCACACCAAGTTTGTCAACGGCGACAAGCCCGAGGACCTGGCGGCTGCCATTGACGACAAGACCAAGGCCGTCTACCTGGAGAGCATCGGCAACCCCCGCTACAACATCCCCGACTTTGAAAAGATTGCCGAGCTTGCCCACGCCAAGGGCGTCCCTGTCGTTGTCGACAACACGTTTGGTGCCGGTGGCTACTTTGTGCGCCCCATTGACCACGGTGCTGACATTGTCGTCCACTCGGCCACCAAGTGGATTGGCGGGCACGGAACCACCATTGCCGGCGTCGTTGTCGACAGCGGCAAGTTTGACTGGGGCAAGAACAGCGCCCGCTTCCCCCAGTTCGTCGAGCCCTCCGAGGGCTACCACGGCCTCAAGTTCTGGGAGACTTTTGGCAACATCAGCTTTGCCATCCGCGTGCGTGTCGAGCTTCTGCGCGACTTCGGCCCCGCCCTGAACCCCTTTGCCGCCCAGCAGCTGCTGCTTGGCATTGAGACTCTGAGTCTGCGCGCCGAGCGCCACGCCCAGAATACCCAGGCGCTGGCCGAGTACCTGGAGAAGAACCCCAACGTCGGCTGGGTGTCGTACCCTGGCCTGCCGAGCCACCCCTCGCACGAGCTGGCCAAGAAGTACCTCAAGCGCGGCTACGGCGGTGTCTTGAGCTTTGGCGTCACGGCCGGCACCGGCGCCGGCGGCAGCGCTGTTGTTGACAACTTCAAGCTGATCTCGAACCTCGCCAACGTTGGCGACTCCAAGACCCTAGCCATCCACCCGTGGACCACCACACACGAACAGCTGTCGGACGAGGAGAAGATCGCGTCTGGCGTGACCGAGGATCTGATCCGCATCTCCGTCGGCACGGAGCACATCGACGACATTATTGCCGACTTTGAGCAGGCATTCAAGGCTGCCGCTGGCACTCCTGCCGAGCCCAAGGCATAGATACCGTGCTCATCATCACTCGGAGGAGATTAAGAGGACACACGGAGACGAGACTCTGTAGTTTTTTGCGCAGCTGAATTTTCCAACCATGTGTTTGATATTTTTTTGATGAGACGAAATAAATACCCCCTTGAGAAATACACTTGATTTATGAGGAAATGTGACAAAAGTCAAAAGCGAGCAGCAGATGGCAACGGGGAAGAATACGGAGCAGGTGCTAGAGAACCCCACTTGGGAAGATTACATAATCCGGACAAGACATGTCACCTACGACGTACTCCATAGCTCCTTGGATTGACAACGTCTGCAGGCACGGGCACCTAACACCACTGCGCCGCCACCGATCGACCTTCCTGAGAAGACCCCCAGACGAGACTACCGACACCACGATGCGCTCTGCCTCCTTCCTATCGCTGCTATTTGCAGCAGCGGCCTCGGCTGTCGCCTCCGCGCTGCCCGCGACGACCTCGGTCACCTTCCAGATTGCCATCCCCGAGTACCTCAGCCAGCAGCCGCAGACGCAGGGCAGCCAGGGCCCCGACCCGGCGGCGATCCAGCGGCAGTTCCAGGCCAGCATCCCGGCCTGGACGCGGGCCACGCTCGAGTCGGGCGGCGGCCGCAGCTACCAGTCGGCCCCGATCACGGCCGCGGGCAAGCTCGTGTTCCACAACGTGACGGCCGGGTCGTACCTGGGCGAGGTGCACTGCGCGTCGTACATTTTTGCGCCGCTGCGCGTGGATGTCGAGCCTGTCGAAAATAACGGAGCCGGGGTGCTGACGACGCGCGTGACCGAGACGTACCGGGGCAACGACTGGGCCAACCAGGGCGTGGTCCTGCGCAAGGTGGCGGGCGCCGACAGCAACAACAACAGCTTCCTGGTGGCGCCGCTGACGCTGGCGACCAAGTCGTACTACACGGAGCGCAGCAAGTTTGACGTGCTGAGTCTGCTCAAGAACCCCATGATCCTGATGGCGCTGGTGGCCATGGTCATGATGTTTGGCATGCCCAAGATGATGGAGAACAGTGGGTTTCAACCATTTTATCCCCGAGATATCTTTCTTTGAGCCCATACTAACAACACTAGTGGACCCCGAGATGAAGGCCGAGTTCGAGGCGCGGCAGAAGCAGGGCGGCCTGCTTGGCGGTGGTGCCGGCGGCGGCGGCGGTGCGGTGCCGGGCGCCGGCTTCGACATGGCTGCATATCTTGCCGGCAGCGGTGACAAGAAGTAGTAGGCTGTTGTGACGAAGAGCCCGGGTTGTGGCACATTCGGGGCTTCTGGTTCTTATGCATTATGTGTGTACAATGTTCTCTAGAAGAGGGGGGTTTGGATTTGTTTTTAGTACGCAAAAAGCTTACCCTAGACATTCGCAAGAAAAACACATGAAAGATTGTGCTACATTTTCTGGCCGAGACGCTGGGTACAGCAAACCTTGATTGAGTCAAAACGCATATTAGACTAAAGTCGAAACCAGACGTGTGCAAGGGAAGACCGGTACAGGGAAGAAGCGTTGGGAGTCGCGCAGAAACAAAAGAGCCTTCCTTGATACATGAAAAGAGGAAAAGAGACCAGAAAAAAAGAACACATAAAAATTAAGATCGGGAGTGCTAGATTTTTAAAAGTCACCGCCGCCGAAGTCACCGCCATCGTCGCCGCCCCAGCCGCCATCGTCGCCGCCGCCGTCATCGCCGCCATCCAGGGCCTCGCCCAGCAGCATACCGCCGAGCAGACCACCACCGATACCCAGAGCAGCTGCGCCAGCCGTGCCCATGCCACCCGACTTACGGGGGGGCTGTTGCTGCTGTGCGTATCCGCCGCCGTATCCGCCGCCGTAGCCCTGGGGAGGGGCGCCATAGCCGCCGCCGTAGCCCTGCGGGGGGGCGCCGTAGCCACCACCATAACCCTGCGGGGGACCGTAACCCTGCGGCGGAGCGCCGTAGCCCTGAGGAGGAGCGCCGTAGCCCTGCGGCGGCGCGCCGTAGCCCTGCGCGGGGGCACCGTAGCCCTGTGGTGGTGGCTGGTTGGCATAGCCGCCGGCACCATAGCCGTGGCCAGGGTAGCCGCCGCCGCCGCCGCCGTGTTGGCTGTGGTTCTGGTACTTGTTCTTGCTGCCGCCAAAGATCTTGCCGAGCAGACCGCGCTGGCCCGAGGCGCCCTCGGCCACCGCGGCACCGCCCACAGCACCGCCAGCAGCCGCTAGACCGGGGCTGATGCCGCCGCTGGAGGGGGCCGGCGAGGCGCTGCTGGCGCCGGCCATGTAGGACGCGGCAGCACCTTGGCCACCACCACCGGCGGCACCGGCACTCCGGGCCTGCTCCTCCTGCTGCAGCCGGCGCGCGAGGCGCTCATCCTCCTCCTCCTGCGCCGTCAAGGGCCGTCCGCCAGACGCAGTGTGGCCGTCGTTGAATGGGTTCTTCTTGGCGTCGGAGGGCGCGTGCGCACCACCGGCGCTGTAGCTTGGTGGGGGGCCTTCCGGGCCGGACACGCTCGGGTCGACGGCGGGTTCGGTGGGTTTTTCCCATTGGGACTTCTTGGTGAAGGTGTTCACGTAGAACCTAGATGAAAAGAGTCTGTTAGCCATTGCGCCGGCGAATCCCGGAAGGGCAAGCGGGACACGCGCGGGACATACCATTCCTTGTATTGGTCGTTCCAGCGGGCAACCCAGCCAGCAGGCACCTTGGGCGGCGGGGGGCCCGATGGAGCTTCAAAGTCGGCCATCGAATGTGGAAGTTGTGCGTGGGAGTATCGAGGGGTTCAAAAGAAAGAAAAAAGAAGGAGAAGACGAAAAGCTGAAACAACTGTAATCCGTCGATTCGTAGACGACGACGATATCGGTATAGTTGTCGAGGTCAAAATCCAAGTGCTGATGTAGAAGTCAAAAAGAAGAGGGGATCGGGAATGGGATCAGCCGGGTAAAAGTACACAAGCAAAGGCAGTCATGGGTGGCTCTGCTGCGGATTATTATGGACGCTGCGACGTACTCCGTACGCTGGAGGAGGAGGAGGGGGGGGGGGAAACAATGGCTGTGTACGGAGTACGACTACGAGGTGACCCCCTACTCCGTAGGGCCTTGGCCATCTGCGATCCGCCCTCTGTACTTTTTTATCGATATCGACTCCGTATGCTAAGGAAAACGGAGCTCGCGTCATACTGGAGTCAAAAACAACTCACCGTTTATCGGTACCGGGTCCGTTTCGAGTAAATGCTACATAGAGTGCTCATGAGGGGTGCTCTTTCCTTTGAGAACAAACCATCACCAAAGAACAGAAAAAAAAAAAAAAGAAAACAGCGCATGCTAACAAAACAAACGGCAGGCACGGGAGAGAGGCTACGTCGCTCTTTCCTGCTGCGATATCTTCGGTTATGGCATCTGACACTTACACCATCGCGGAGAGGGAGGGGCAAAGAGCTGACGACAGTGGGGCCTGGCCTCCTCAGAGGGGAAGGAGCAACAGGCAACTGGGGGGGCAAACGCAAAGTGGCGCTTGCACTCTCCACCGCATTCGAGAACCTCCTGTTGCTTCAGAAGACTTCCAAACTGCAGCACTCATACATGTATCATTGTTGTGGGCTACCACCTCCATCAAAGCCTACGAGTACGAGCATGCAGTGTTGTCTTCCGTCACGGGATGTGCCTGCCTGCTGCGCCCCGGCCACCGTCATTATCAGGGGGTGTCAGAGGATGGAGACCCTGACGGGAGGCAGCCGATCAACGACCCTATTGTAGCCACACATGCCTGATCGGATCATCTGTACTTGGTCTATGATTCAGCGACCAGCAACTGATGCTCAGCCTTTCCAGTTACGTGGATGTCTAGGCAGATATGGTGATAATTGATGACTAAACAACGACAAGCACCGCAACGGAATGAACGGCAATGACGTAAGAACAGGCGTTGCAAAACGAAACCTCAAAAAAAGACAAAATATCTAAAGAGCACGAGCAAGCACATGCCAACAGGCCTATTTCGCAATCCATTAGCCACAACGAGGGACGATCAGACTGGAGCCAAAAATGACACCCGGCGTTTTGGACCCCCATCAAAAGAATGCAACCAAAACGAAAGAATCAAACGGCAAAAGGTGCAACGAGAAGAACGAAATGCAAATCCCCGGCTATGAACACCCTAGTTACTCCCCTTCCTTTATAATTTGATCTCAAAACACGAGAACGGAGATCCTTAACATCAAAAAAAAAAAAAAAAAACTCCTTAGTATACCTCTCTGTTGGTGCGCCGGAAATCATCGTCACCGCCGATGCCGCCATCACTGCGTCCACCAAACAGGTAGGCGGCCTCCATGCAGTAGCCGCCACCCGCACTGACGCCGGCATTCTTCGCCATCCGCGTCTCACTGCCGTAGCAGATGACCACTGCATCGACAATGCCGCTCAGGATGCCTTCCATTGCGCCAAGCACGCCCCATCCAATGAAGCTGGCCACGAGGCCGACCACGTATGCATATGCGCTGCCTCGGATGGTGCTGCCCGTGCCTCCTGATCCGTCCGGCAGCGGGATCCGCAGCTGCCGGGCCGTGATCACCCAGCCCGCAAAACCGAGGCCCGTTGTCATGATGAACCGTGTTGCGTGGAGAAGCAGCTTAGCCAGTCGGTATGGCAGCAAAGGCGCTCCAGCCCCGCCCGGACCATACCGGCGACGTCCCTGTCTTGCCTGAAACGCACGTGGAGTCAGTGTTGTGGTCGGGGCCTGCGGCGACAGGAAATCAAGCTGGCTGAGGCCCTGCGACGAGGCCGTCAGGTTCTGCGAGTGGATGGCGGAGTAGGTCAGGGTCAGTGGGTTGGTGAGGGATGTGATTGGAGTCGGGATGAACGAGTAAAAGAACAAGCCCACGCCGTTGGCCAGGCGCGCGGGGAGCACTAGCAGTGGCAGCCGCACTGCAAGAGCCAACAGAGTCGACAGGCAGATGGATCCGAATATCGTCGACACAGCGTGGTTCAGTGCTGCCGAGACAACCTCGTTGGACGACGGCGCCGGCTGCACGTTGCGATGGAAGTACCACTGCGAGACCGTGGCGCCCGTCGTGGCGCGCTGCACACCCGAGATGACCGACAGCGTCCATATGTACATCAGCACAAAGAAGACACCGAGCCACCAGCTCGACGTGCTGATGATGAACCGCGAAAGCTTGCTGGAAAAGGAGCCTCCCAGGAAGACGCGTGTAAACATGGCCAGCCACGCCCATGTCCAGAGAACAACCAGCATCAGGCAACCCATGCCCACAAGCACAAGGGCCGAGTTAGCTTGTAGAATGCGGCTTGAGAACTCGAGGATCTCGATTGCAGACTTGAGTGCCGACCGACCCTTCCACACCATGTACATCCAAGCCGCAGCTGAGACCGCAGGCACAAGTGCTGCCCACCGCATAACCGTGTCTTGCAGACCGGAGCTGCCCGTCTTGGCACCCTGGAAGCTGGCGACAAGCGGGTAGATGCTGAACGAGACGAGGATCACCGGGACCGCGACGATGATGGTCATGACGAGGTACCGGGCAAAAGACCGCAATGCGGCCAACCACACCAGCGACACGATAACGGCAACCAGGGTGTCGACGGCAAGAAGGTGTATGGACGACAGAAGGGTTGTGTAGATGGTATCGCCCCACGGCTGCTTCTTGCCACCCTTGCTCGGGGCAGAGGTATGCAGCCAGACAAGAACAAACGTAGAAAAGAGCGACGCTACCGCAATGAGGTAAATCCAGGCAAAGAACGGATCGTGGCGGAACAGTTCAACATCAGATGCATCCGCATCCTCGGCGGATGTGTTCTGCTGTAGTATGCTGCTGTTGATGGGGCCATGGTCAGCAGGGCCGTAGTTGGCCTCACTATCGGCTCTCCCGTGGTGCAGGAGGCCCATCTCGGAGTCGTTCATCGAGGCCCGGCCGAAGCCAGCGCGACCCGATGCGTTGGCTGTAGTAAACCTCTGAAATGGTGGCGGGTGGTCATCGTCGTCGTCGGCGTCGTCGTCGTCGTCACCGGCCCGGCGGGTCTCAAAGGTAAGGTCCGAGGGTGGTTCGTTGTCCGCGATTGTCGACTCCAGACCAATGTCCACCATGTTGCCACGGCTTTCGTAAAGCGACTCCTTGCCGAAATTTTTACCTTTCGACTTTCCTGTCCAGCTTCCGCCGTGGAAACCGGGCGATGTACGCATGGCCCTTGTTTCTCGGGCCACGAATGCGTTGCTGCTCTCATCGTCGCCGCCATGGATATCATCGAGCAGGCTGCCCTTTTTGGCCTTCCGTCCACTGCCGCCCATGTTCTGACGGCCAGTCTCTTCCTGGCTTTCGCCTAGAGACGCGTGGCTTCGGTCATTGTCTGTTTCGGCACTCTCCTCGAGCCGGCTCGTGGCAGCAAATACCCGCCGTGACCGTTGCAGGGCGTACAGGTCGGCTGCTTCGCGTCCACGCTCGAGCTCATCGTCATCATCGCCGACACCCTCGCCCTCTTCTTCGACTTCGTGGAACAGTGGCGCGTCCTGGGCGGCGGTCGAGTACCGCGATGTAAAGTTGAATCGGGATCCAGAGGTCAGGTAAGGGTTGCCAGAGGGGCCAATACCAGCACCTCCGCCACCGAATCCGCGACCGAGGAAAGACCGCCCATATTGCTGGGGCTGCCGTGTTGACGATGACCAGTCGGTGATTCTGCGGTTGGAAGGGTCGCCTCCGGCAGTGCTGCTGGCGTCATCTGCATGATTTGCCGGCTGGCCAAAGCTGGACAGTCTTGACTGAGACTGTGCCAGAAACTTTGAGGCATCTGCAAAACAAGGCCTTGTTAGAGATACGAGGCTCTTGGACCCAGACTGATCTGATCGTATGGGGAAGGCGTGCCCACGAGTACTCACATTCCGAAAACATTGTAGAGCTTTCCTCCCCCGAAACGCTCCGCCGCGAGGCCGAGGTTGTTGACTAGCAAGCCTGAGCAGATTGCAATGCGATGGGACTCGAAGCGGATGTGCACAGAAATTAACTGAAGACGTCTATGCCACTTGAGTCGGATGACGTTTTCGTGGGTAATGGGGCCGTCGTCTGTTGACAAATGATAGTGATACTGGTACGGACAACGGCGGGTTCGAAGATGCAAGGCACAAAGTGAATGAATGATAATCAAAAAAGCAAAGGGCAAAAAAAGAAGGACGTCAGATCAAGCAAAGGTTTCCAAGACACGGCAAAGGAAGCAAAAAGAAGCAAAAGGGAGGAAGCAGGTGCAAAAAAAAAGCACGGGACCACGATGAGAAGGTGACCAAAATCGCTTGGGCTGCCCAGATGACGGGATGGATGGGGGGTGTGGAGGGGAGTTGGGGTGCTTTGGGGTGTACGTCGTAGATAGGGCAGGGTTGGATGACTGGCGAATAAGGCAGGCCGGGTCCGACTTGGATCTGCACAAAGGAGCTCCGAAATTAGCACAAACAAGAGGTGCTGTACGACAAGGGACACAAAGGGACGGTGTGAAGAGTAGCGGGACGGCGAATGTCTTAGGGGCCGCTATTTGTTGATAACGGGAGGGACAGAGAGAGAGTGAGAAAGAGAGCTCCGGCGGCTTTGGCTTGCGAAGCACTTGACAAGCCAGCGGGTACGGTCCAAAGATGTCGAGGGAGAGCGTACTCGTACTCCGTAGTTGAGGCTCTGTGAGTGAAGTGCGTGCAAGTGAGGTCGAGTGTTTAGGCGGTGAACTTGTGATGAGTTGGGGCGACGTCACCAAAAGAGTGTCCGATGTCGAAAAAAAGCGATGACAGAGGGAGAGAGCCGACAATGTCAGGAGAGGCAGAGCAAAAGCGGCAAAAGCAGGAGTGAGCAAGGGGGGATAGGGAGGGCAGGAGGGGGAGCCCAGGAGGAGTGAGTGAATGCGAAAAAGGGAAGGGCGACGAAGACGGGCGATGGCAAGAACGAAGGTAGAGTGTAGCAAAACACAGGCAGGCACGAGCTCCGACAGTCCGTGACCGCTGGATGATTGTTACGGCAGAAAGCAGCTGGAGGGAAGGCGCGAGGCAAGGCACCCGCTGCACGACGTCCCGGCAGTAGCGCTTGCCCTAAAATAAAGCACTGGAAGAAACAAGAGACCCGATTCTGGATGCAGCACAGTGTGTTTGCATGTGGTACAGTGAATGCACCCAAGCGGGAAAAGTGGACCCAACCAGCTACGAGGTACGGAGTACGAGTACGAGTATGAATACGGAGTACGGAGCTCCTTTCGCCTCGTACTGTATTGCCACAGTGTGAGCGAAAGCGGTTGTCGCGTGTCTTGCGACTCAAACATGTTCGAGTAGATACAATTCTGACTAAGACTGACGGACATAAAGAGGGGAAGAACAAACACATTGTTCATACGACGTATGGAGTACTCCGTAGAAAGGTATGCACGAGTACTCGTACTCGTAGTAAGCCAGAGTATGAGTCCGTATTCCGTACTTCGTACGTCAACGGAAGGCACAGAACGCGTTATCAGGCACCTCCCGTAACTCGTATGCTTTCGGAAGATCCACAATTCTCCGTAGAGGAGAGCAGATCGAAGACGGGCCCAGATGGAGGCACCCCACTTGAGTCACAGGGCCCACCACCGCCACAGGCAGGCAGGGGACTGCCGGATTCTACTGAGACTGGCCTTGGCCACGTGAGAGGCGACCAACTGGATGGAGCTTTGTTGCGCGCTCTCTCCCGCCTTGCTGTTTGCGCCTGCTGCGGCCATTGTCACGCACCACTGCCCGGGTAGTACGATACACTTCATTTTTCCGATCAATAGAAGACCTACCACTGGGGCACGGATTTTCTCGACTTTTGACTCTCGCAACACACTCGAATAATCCGCATCCGACTGACAACGTACCCCCAACTGCAGTCCCGGTGTCGCAGCTCCCTCTCGCACGCGCTTCCCTCGCCTTATCGGATTCCGGATCTCCTCCCCCTCCTCCCCCTCCTCTTCCTCCTCCTATTCCCAAATGACGTCGTCACCTCCGCCGCAATGGAGCTATATTGCCAAACTCGTCTGCATTGGCGATTCGGGCTGCGGTAAAAGCAGTCTGACCATCCGTCTTTGCGAGGGCCGCTTCGTTGCCCACCACGACGTCACCATTGGCGTGGAGTTTGGCAGCCGCATCGTGCCTGTCGGGCCACCACACAGCAAACGGTACTACCCCGGAGGAGGCAACACGGCTGCCGCGGCGCTGGGCGCCGCCTCCGCAATCTCCCATCCGGGCAGCCTGACAACCGCCGTGGCCTCGGCAGCGGCATCGCCCTCAATACTACCCACAAAAAAGGCAAGCGACAGCGACAGCGACGGCAGCGGCAGCAGCGGCCTGCCCGCGCCCCGTCTCAAAAGTTCAGAACCGCCTGCGGAGCCGCAGAAATACATGAAGCTATCGCTCTGGGACACGGCCGGCCAGGAGACGTACAAGTCCGTGACGCGGTCGTACTTCCGGGGCGCATCGGGCGCGCTGCTCGTGTTTGACCTGTCGCGCAAGCAGACGTTTTTGCACGTCAAGGACTGGCTGGACGACCTGCGCCAGATTGCCGACCCGGACATTGTGGTCGTGCTCGTGGGCAACAAGGCGGATCTCACCGAGGTGTCCGCCGGCGGCGGCGAGGACGGCGCCACCGCCAACACGAACACGGTCAACCAGCGGCAGGTGACGCGCGAGGAGGCGCAGGAGTGGGCGCAGCGGAATGGCGTGCTCGAGTACGTCGAGACGAGCGCCAAGAGCGGCGAGAACGTCGAGCATGCTTTCCTGCGCGTGGCCGACCGCATCTACCACAACATCCAGGCCGGACGGTACGACCTCAACGACCGGCGATCGGGCGTCAAGGGCACCAGTGTGGCAGCCAATGGCAGCGCTGCATCAGCCGGCCGCGGTGGCCTACGGCTGGACCAGACCAGTTCCAGCGGGTGTTGCTAAGGACGAATAGCGTTGTTTCGTCGTTCCGTTGTTCCGTTGTTCCGCTGCATAAAGTAAATGCTGTGTTCATGTCTCGCTGTTGCATTGCTTGTATCTTATATGGTGGTTTTTTTTGGCCTTTCCTATCTCTTGGCTGTACTACAACCAAGGTGCAGCCCTCGAAGCCTTGTTTTCGGATAGAGCTGTTGCTTCGTTTTCTTTCTATGCCTTACAATACCCGCCCAGACGGTCTGGCCTACCTGTCTTTGAATTTCAGCTGTAATATATCCTGCGTTATGTCTGTCCGAGTACTATCCATCTCACGCATCACATATAAATCAAACTAGAATCTCGTGCTTGGTCAAGCCATGGGCCAAGGAGGCAGAAAGAAAGCAGAAAGTAAAAGAAAAAGGAAAATCGTGCTGTATTACATATCGAGTAGTAGGGTGCCTATACAAAGGCCGCTAAAGGTTGTTTTGGTCAAGGGACGGTAAGCAGTGAAAAAGAAAGGCCGTCCCTCATCTGTTCTGATAATAGAAAATATGAATAAAACAATCCCAAAGTGTAGCCAGAACTCCCGCCCAAGGCCACTCCATCTTTTTCTTTTGTAACAGAAACAGTGACCAACAATTCGCAAAAATCAATATCTATCCATCGAAACCAGTATTTTGAGGGAAGTTGCTGGTGCATTTGCTTTGGTGTTCAGCTAAGCGACAACGCATCATGGATGCCTCATCCGCAGCTGCCCGGGATGTTAGGACCTGGGAGCCTGCCATGTATCCCAAGCTGATCCGCAATCGACAAAATATCGCGTTCGGCATCAAGACGTTTTTTTGTTGGTCTTGGGCTGCTTAGTCCGTGATCTTCCAGCCATCGAACCACTTCAGGTAGCCGTACTGTGTGTGAGGACCCGTCATGCCCCAGCAGATGGGGATGAAGTAGATGTACAGGCCGATCGTGACGGCGTACAGGATGCCAAACGCGACGACGCGAACAACAATGCTGCGTGCCTTCAGGAACCAATCGGCCAGGAAACCAAAGGTGAGGATGGCAAAGTAGAGGGCCGGGTAGTAGTGGTGCACGTATGTGACACGGGCCATGACGACAAACGGCAGGTAGTGCAGGAACCAACCGATCACGGGGTAGATGCCGGCATAGTGAATGTGATCAATGTCGGACTGCGACAGCTCCTTGAAACCACGCTGCCAGCGGAGGGTGTACCAGGCGACCAGGGCGCCAAAGATGCCCAGACCGGCCGTGGAGCCCCAGTAGACCAGCGGGTTGCCGAGCAAAAAGTACTTGACAATCTTGTCATCCCAGCCGCACATGCGCAGACCCACGTTTAGAATGGGCCACTGCCACCACTGCGACGCAAGGTCATCCTGCTTGTCCGGATCCGGGACCAGGGCGTTGTTGCTCGTCATCATGGCAACGTTCAGGTGGATAAAGTCGCGCAGGAAGGGCGACTTGTACACGCTCGGGTTGCCAGCCGGCAGCTTCTCGTTGGTGTGTGCCTCGACGTTCCAGTGGGTGTAGGTGTCGCGGGGGTTGTTGTCCTTGGCGCAGGTCACTTCAATCTGTCTGAAACCCCACTGCGGCAGGTTGACATTGCCCGCACGGAGGTAGCAGCCCATGACCCGGTGTCTCAGGCGGAACGACGTTGTGAGCGTGCGGATGCGGCTGTGATCGCGCGAAGCGACATCGTCCAGCACCTCCACTGTCCAGTAGTCCTTGGCATCGCCAACCGTCAGGTTGCCATAGCAGGAGACTTCCTTGTCGCCCTTGGTGACAGGGGCTGAGATCTCGTGCGAGTGCAGGTTGCGGCCGGTCTGGGCATGGATCAGGCGGATAACGGCCTTGTCACCGATAAACTTGGGCTCCTCCATGCTGTTGTAGTCAGGCTCCTCGCGGGTCGGGTAGAAAATCCACTCGTTGTTGGCATCCTTGTGGTGGTAGCAGGTGACCTGCTGCTGGCCAGAACCCTCGGGGTAGGTCTGGACGTGCGAGTGCAGGAGGCCGCCACCATAGCCCATATTCTTGAGGGTGACTTGCGAGCCGTATGCAATCTCGAGGGGGCTGTTCTGGCCAACTTCGGTGCCCTCAAGGTTAGCCTGGAAGAGAGAGCTCATCTGGGCGTCGCCGGGACCGGAGTGGGTAAGAACGGCAAAGTGGATGGCGAAACTGAGAAGGTACACGAGGAAGGGCAGGATAATGAGTCCAACAACACGCGTGATGACGTGGGCCGCAAGGACAGCCTGTGTGTGTGTTGATTCGAATTAGCCAAAGCTGCAAGGCGACAAAACCACAAACCACAAACGAAAGGGGGCAGGACTTACAGGCTTCATCTTGCGATCACCAAACTTGTTCCACAGGTCCTCGGCAGTGTACAGGCCAACCATGGCCGTGACAAAGAGACCGACCAGCTTGACACTAGTGACGCAGCCGATGCTCAGGCCGGTCATGAACAGCCAGAAGAACCACTCGGGCTCGAAGCTCTTGTTCTGGACGCGGTGGAACTTGGCCCAGCACAGCACGGTGGCGACCGTACCGAACAGAAGCATAGAGTCGAGAAGAATAAAGCCTGCACTTGATTAGTGTGTTGCTTTTGTGGGTGTTGCAGGGTAGGGGCAGGCATGCGGCCTGAAAGGATTGCGACGCACGAGAGATGGTGGTGTAGCTGTTCTCGCAGAGGACCATCAGGGTAACGAGCCAGACCGCAGGGCGCGAGAAGTCGAGAGTGCGAGCAGTGAAGCTAAATAGTTAGTAAAAAGGGCGTTTTTTGCGCGGAGATGTCGTGTAGAGAACAAGACGTACTAAGCCATGGGGACGAGGAAAACGCCGAACATGGCGTTGAAGGCGCGCATGGTCCAGAAATCAACCTCGGGCGGGTAGGTTTCGCCAGACTTAAATTCGAAGCTACCATTATAGCCAGCAATGTAGCCGGACAGGCCAACAAGGAGCTTGCCGAGGGGAGGGTGGACGTCGAAGTAGAAGGTGTGCTGCAAGTAGTGGGAGCCGAATTTGCCGAAGCTGAATCAGTTAGCATTGCGTCCTAGAAGGGAGCTTTGGGACTGTCGGCGAGGGAAGGGGAGAACTTGCTGTGCCTCGTCCCAGGTGACGATGTCAGAGATACCAATCTTGTAGAGACGGGTGAAGAGGGCGAGCGCCGTGAAGATGATGGGGGCATAGACGACCTCCCAGTCGGACAGAATTTGCAGAAACGACGTCTGCTTCTTGGGCACAGTCTTGTTCTCCTTGACCAGCTTCGCAGACTTCACAACAGGCTCATCGGCGCCTGTGCTCGATACCGGCGCTGCGTCCGGAGCTGTGGTCCGTTGGCGGAGGGTATCCGCGCCGACGGGCTGGGCACCGGATGCCGCAGCCGACTGTTTGCCGGCCATCGTTCGGGGGGAGGTGGAAGGGAAGCTCGACTCGTGACACGGCGAGAGGATCGGAGATGGCGACTCGTGTATTCGAAGAGGTCAGACTCTCTTTTCGAATTGTGGTCGGCGGGCGATAAAAGGAAAAGAGAAAAGATAAATCGACTAAGGGAAAGAAACAGGGGGTCAAAAAGAATGCAACGAATGAAGAGGAAATAGAAGTAAAAAGGCGGCCTTGAATGGGGAAAAGAGAGCAGATGAAGAAAGAAACGAAGAAGAAGAAGAAGAAGAAGCTTGTAAAAGCTTGGGAGAGAAGGCGGAAAGGGGAGGGGGGAAGAAGAAACAATGTTCTCGCGAGGAGCAAGAGAGGTGGACAGTCAAGAAGGGATGGAAGGAAGGAGCAAGAGCCGCTATGAAGATGAAAACACGTATGGAGAAGGAGCTAAGGGGGGTGGGCGCAATGCAAGGGGGTGGGCAGCAAGACGGTAGGTTCTAGTGCTCGCAGTGCTCTGTTAGACGGCATTGTTAGGGCAGCAGAAGTGCCCAAAGGGAAAGGGCCAAGGGAATGGGATAGCACAGTTGAGCGCGGCACAATGTCGAGGAAGGCGCAACGGGCGAAGATTATGTCACCGATGATGGCGATTCTTTAGTTCCAAAGATCAGCACAGCTACGAAAACGACGGATACAGAGGGCAGAGGGCCAGAGCAGAGAACGGCACAGCATTAAGGGTCGCGAACGATCTCGAAACACTTCCAATGATGGAACAGAAGCTATGGGCGTGGCAATGGGCGCCGCGTACGACGCAGCGTGCGTGGAAAGGGATGGGGCGGAGGGCGAGGTGTCCTTTTCGTATCGCTGTGAAGTACATCAGGGCTAGAACCAGCCGCACCCGCGGTGCTCTCCCAGGGACTAGTGGAAAACGAGCCAATCATAGACGTTATATCAATTCAAAAGTGGATCCTAGCGTAAGAGGAGCTGGGGTAAAAAAGTACGGAGCTTTCATCCAACAAAAGACAAAAGACAGACTTTGGACGATATATTCGTGACAGGTACTCGTAGATACGACGAATGGACAGGACAACCCTGTAGAAAGACAGACCCCGCGTATTGAGACTGGGCGTAAGCTGGGAGACACACGATGGTATGTCGGCGAGTGAGACAACGGAATCTTTCGAGTTCTCGAGTTCTCGAGTTATCCAAATTTCAAGAAACGAAAAAGTCGGAAAGAAAGCATCTCACAAGCTCCGAGGATTTTTATCCAGATTGCGAAAGATACAGGGGTGGTCTCCATACTGCCAATACGGAGTACGGAGTAGTGTACGGAGAAGAGAAGATGCCCGGATCGGAGACAGGCTGGGGAGGTGTTTATTACGAAATCAGCTCCTGAGAATTTGCTCTGCAAGCCATTTCTATATTGGTCCCATTATGCTCTCCTTTTCCGTACGGAGTAATAGTATGGAGCAGCGTGATGGTGCATCGGGCGTGCGGCCTTCACCTACGGAGTAGCCATTGCTGTCTTGCTCATGGTAGGATAGTAGGAGTACTCGTACTTTGCTGTATTTGCAGTGGTACAGCTGCCAAGAATGATCGCCCTCTCTTTCAATATGATGTCCAGCTGAAAGCATTTTTACATGTTCTACAGAGTCCTCGTACAGTGGTTTTAGGCCGTCATATCGGCATGCATGAGCACTCGTACTCGAATCTGGACTGAAGCTGGCGCCTTTTGAGCACAAGGCTGGCAAGTGCAAAGCCTATCCATGCCAGTCAAGTAGAATTTATCATGATCAGATCAATCAGGCTATCGCAGACGTTGCCGTCATGATCATCGGACCATGTGTTACTAATCACGTCTTACATACACACATTCACGTGCCAAATCCACGATACTCCATCCATGGACCCCACTTAATTAGCGTACAACCGGCTACCGCCTGGACTTCTTGGGCCACATCCGGCACACTACGTAACTCAACCAAGCCTTGCCCATCCCTTCTCGCCCTTTGCCCTCATGCCCTCTCACACCCGTGCTCACGATCCTGTCCTCGGCCCTTGATGTCTTGTCCCACGCACCTTGATTGAACTGAGCGTATCTTATATTCCCGCATCGTGCATTCATTGGCTTCTCACATCTTTGGATATCGTTCCCCCGCCTTTGACCAATCTTTGTTTTTCTTCTTTCTTCTTCCTTCTTTCTTCTTTCTTCTTTTTCTTTCTTCTTTCTCTCCCTTTGCTTGAATTCTGCCTTTTCCGCGTCTTGTCCATATTCTGCTCTCATATAGTCGTACTTTTTGTACACGGTTCTTTTGGAGTCTTTCCACATCACTGCCATACCATCCAATGCCCTTTAGTGTGTCCGGGTTCATCATCGACCCTGTCCTCCGCCAAGCACGCCGCCTCTCGTCCAACTTTACCACCGCTGCTGCCACTGCACCGGAGGGACCGGACTCGCCACGCAGCAAGCCCGCCTTGCTCGACTGTGCGGCTGTTGACGACGACGATGAGTCGCCAGAGCTGGCAAGCCAGGCGCAGACCAAGGAAGCAGCCGCATCATTAGAGACGTCCGAACCCGCCGCACCCCAGTCCACCATCACACGATCGGCTTTACCTCCGGGGACACCACTGTGTATACATACGAATCCCACCGCTGCACAGCTCCATAACGTATCTCCACCACCCCAGCAGGAGCACACGCCGAAAGGAGAGCATATGCCAGCTACCGAGACTGCCGCAGCCGCAATAGCGGCACCGGCGCTACAAGATCACGGGCGTCTTCCACCAGACGGACACAACCCCCAGCCAGGACCGTCAGAGCGCGCAGTTATGGCCGACAGCACACGCACACAGGAGACCGCCCCTCTCCCGGCCGGGTTCTATGGAAACGTCGAGCTGCCCGAGGACGACGGCATGCAGGCCCTGCGAAAGCGCATCTTGGCCGTGCAGTCTCGCGATGACATCCACGCAGCCGAGAAGGCGCGCATCATGCACAGTCTTCTAATAGAAGACTACAAGCGGCTGCGAAAGACGGCGCAGCCCAATCGGCCGATGACACCGGCAAGTCCTGCCGGCACGACGGCGACGACGACCACCACCACCACCACCACCAACACCGCAACGGAAGCCCCGGCCGGCAGCCCCGGCACGGCATCATCAGCAACAGCTGCACATCTTCCCCACGACGACCACCATGCCTCTGGCCCACTCGAGTCCCTAAAGCTCTGGCACGCCTCATTGATGGCCCATGCGTCGCCTTCGCAGACGTTTACGCTCTCCGATGCCGACCTGCAGCCAACCTATGTCCCCGGGATTCTCGACACGGATGAAAGCGGCGAGCTGCGGCAGCTGCTGGGGTGCGAGCACTACCGGCGCAACGTCAAGATGCAGTGCTCGACGTGCGAGCGCTGGTACACATGCCGGCTGTGCCATAACGACGCCGAAGACCACGCGCTGCCCCGCCGTGACACCAAGAACATGCTGTGCATGCTCTGTGGCGAAGCACAGCGTGTCAGCGACATGTGCACCAAGTGCGGTGAGTCGGCCGCGCGCTACTATTGCAACATTTGCAAGCTGTGGAACGACGACCCGGACACGAGCATCTACCACTGTGCCGACTGCGGCATCTGCCGCGTCGGCGAAGGTCTCGGCAAGGACTTTTTCCACTGCAAGGTATGTCCTGCCCACTGGCGGCCAACAAAGACAAAGATGCGATGCGCTGCTAACCAAGTCCCCAGAAATGCGGATCGTGTATCGCCATCAACCAAGAAGAGTCGCACCGGTGCCGCGAGGGCGTCATGGACTGCGACTGCCCGATCTGTGGCGAGTACATCTTCACATCGCACAGAAAGGTGGTGACGATGAAGTGCGGACACATGATCCACGACGACTGCCGTGCCGAGTACATCAAGCGGTCGTACAAGTGCCCCATCTGCAACAAGAGTGTCGAGAACATGGAGAGCATGTTCCGGCGGCTGGACAAGCACCTCGAGGAGCAGCCCATGCCTGCCGAGTACCAGAACACGCGCGCCGTGATCCTGTGCAACGACTGTGAGGCCAAGACGTCCACCAAGTTCCACTGGGGCGGCCTGCGCTGCGAGGTCTGCTACTCATACAACACCGTCGAGCTGCTGCTCATCAATCCGCCAAATGCCAGTAGTCATGGCCAGCAGCAAGACGGCGAGGGCGGCCACGACGCCAGTCACGGTGATGGGGAAACGGCCACAGCCACGGCCACGGCCTCGGCCACGGCCCCAGCTACAGCCACAGCTACAGCCACAGCTACAGCCACGACGATAATGGCACGTGACGTCCCCGGCGCACCCGGCGCGCCATCCCATCACGACACGTTGCAGCTGCCCGGCACGTCTCTGTCGTCCAGCCCGCGGTCCGACAACGAAGGCGGGGGCGTTTCGCTGCTGGCGCACCCGCGCTCACCACCTCTGTCCATGTCGTTCCGGGCCGCATCGCCGTCGTTTATGATCTCTCCCACGCGCGCGCCTGAACTGGCCACCGCGCCGCCCGGCTACAGCGAGCAGGGCTTTGAGATTGAGGGCGACGAAGACGACTACCGGCAGTCGTCAGACATGGAAGACGCCGACATTCTCGGGCTCTTTGACCGCCGCACGCTGTCTTGGGGGCGGCGGAAGATCGGTCCCTACTTTGGCGGTGCCGACAAGGACGACGAGGAGGACGATGCGGACGATGAAGACAATGAAAATGATGACAATGACGACGAAGACGAAGACGGCGATGGCGACGATGACGATGACGACGAAGAGGAGGAGATTCAGCTTTTTGGACACCCGTGAGGCCGGACGACCAATATATTACATGCTACTCCCGACGACAGCGTGGCCACGCAAGACAATAAATATCAAAGGATGGGGATTACATATATAGGATGGTGTTTATTTTTATTTTAGTTTATTTTTTTTGTTTGCTTTTTTTCTATACGACCAATGATACGATCAAGACCATTCTCTATCCATTATCGCTTTTTCTGCCTAATTCTGTCTCCCATGCAAATACTTTGTAGCAACAAAAAAAAAAATCTTGGTATTACACCTTTGACAAAAAGTCATCTTCCCCCCAAATACCAAAAAAATCTCTCTCGCCGGGAATTGAACCCGGGTCCCGGGCGTGACAAGCCCGTATACTGACCACTATACTACAAGAGATGGTAGAAAATATGCTCCGATACGGGGAATCGAACCCCGAGCTGGTCGGTGAGAGCGACCGATGTTAACCATTACACCATATCGGATCTGTGATGTTCGAGGCGACGCTACAGAGCCCTGTGTACTGTGGAGACGCATGGTCAGAAATCGAAATGATGTTCTATTTTCTACCTTTTTACACTCAACTCTCCCCCCTTTGTCCACACACACACACACATCTACGACATGTCCATCACAAACTCGACCGTCTCATAAGTCTCGTACTCCCGGCCCTTGGCCAGATCGGCAAAGACCTTGGCCAGGCGGACCACAAACTTGTAGGTGCCGCTGGGGGCCGTGGTGCCGTCGGCCAGGCTGCCGTCCCAGGTGCCCGACAGCGCGCTGCGCGGCGTCCACATGAGGGGGAAGCCGACGAGCGAGCCGGTGATGTTCATGCCGGCCTCGCGCAGCAGGTTGGGGCCGGTGGTGGAGACGACGTCGATGCGCACGGCGGCCGAGCCCCAGCGGGCCTCGAAGAGCACCGACGGGTACGTCTGGGCCGACGGCTTGTACGTCTTGGTGTTGTTGGTGACGTTGTAGAAGCCGCCGAGCACGTAGGGCCACGGCCCGTCGTCGGACATCATGACAATGTCGTGCATGTTGCCCGACACGCCGCCGTACGGGATCGACACGGACTCGCCGCTGCCGGTGGCGGTGATGTTGACGAAGCCCGAGTAAAAGGGCACCAGCGACGTGTCCAGCGACGCGTCGGGCGTGGCCGCCACCGTCACGCGCTTCTTCTGGCCCGGCTTGAGCGTCAGCGTCGCGGGCGAGATCTGCACGGTGGCGTACTTGGTGTCCATGGGCGGCGGGAAGGTGGCGACCTCGCTGGTGTAGGAGGCGTCAAAGGCGTAGGCGTTGGCCGCCGGCACGTGCGTCAGCGTGTACGTCTGCGTGGTGGTGCCGTCGTTCTTGACGTAAAAGGCGGCGTCGCGCACGTGGTGCGCGGTGTCGTTGAGGGCCAGGTTCGCCTCGGTGACGGAGAGCCCGCCGCGGACCATGGCGTAGGCGTTGACGAGGCCGCCGCCCTGCTGGGCGACCGAGGTGAGGTACGCCGAGTCGGCGGTGCCGTCATTCCAGACGAGGGGCGTGGCCGAGCCGGAGAGCGCGGCGTTGATCAGCTTGGGGCTGATGCCGCGGCCCTTGGCCTGCAGGTAGAGCGCGACGACGCCGGCGGTGAAGGGCGTGGCCATGGACGTGCCCGACTCGACGGCATAGCCGCCCTTGTCCGACAGGTACGTCGACAGGATGTTGCCGCCGGGTGCCGAGACGACGGGCTTGATCGTCAGCTCGTTGGTGGGGTTCCACGTGCTGAAGGTGCTCATGCGGCCGCCCGAGGCCGTGTTGACGTCGCCCGTCGGGTCGACCAGCAGCTCGACCTTGTCGGGGAAGGTCAGCGTGACCGTCTTGCCGGCGGCGAGGAGGCCGACCCACTTCTCGCCGAGGGCGGCCGAGACGAGGCCGGCGCCGGAGACGGTGGCCGAGCCCAGCGACGGCGACAGCGTGCCGGGGACGTTGTTGTAGAACATGACATAGGCCGCGCCGGCATTCTTGGCGATGTCGGCCTTGGCCTCAAAGGTGCAGGAGCCGCGGCGAATCAGGGCGATCTTGCCGGTCAGGTTGGCCGTGATGGCGTTGCAGAAGTCGTTGGTGATGCTGGTGTTGAAGGTGTCGGCATACACGGGCAGGCTGACACCGGTGAAAGTGCCCAGGGCCTCGCTGTAGGTGGCCTCGGTCGACGCGCCGTCGACGACGTAGTCCAGCACCAGGGAGGCCGAGGGCGTGCGGGTGTTGTCGACCGAGCCGACCGACGTCACGTCGTTGCCCGCCGACGCCGACGAGGCATAGAACATGCCGTCCGAGCCGTCGTTGCCGGCCGCCAGCATGCAGGGCGTGCCGGCAGCGACGATGGACGCCGTCACGGCGGCCCACGGCTCTTCCGGCCAGCCGCTGGAACCGCCAATGCTCGACGTGATGATGTCGACGCCGTGGTTGTAGGCCATCAGGAAGGCGTCGATCAGAACGTCGTTGGCCGCGCTGCCCGAGCAGCCAAACACCTTGTAGATGCCCAGGGTCACGTTGGGTGCGACACCGAGCACATACGGGTCACCGGAGGCGGCGATGATGCCGGCCACGTGGGTTCCGTGGCCGTTGCAGTCCAGCGGGTCGTTGTCCGGCACCGGCGTGTTGGAACCGGTGTAGTTGTTGCCGACCAAGTCGTAGCCAAACGAGACCTTGCAGCCGGGGCCGAAGCAGCCGCCCAGGGCGGGGAGGGTGTAGTCGATGCTGGAGTCCAGGTCAGCCAGAAGGATCAACAGATGGATGGATAGACAGACAGACGGAAAACCTACCCAGTGTCGATTTCAGCAATCACAATGCCGCTGCCATCCAAGCCTTCTGCGTGCAGCTTGTCCACGCCGCTAGTCAAGACTGTTAGTTTGAATATTCCGACATCATCGTTCACTTTTTTTTCTCCCCTGGCAAAAAACCTACGCCATGACGTGAGACGAAGGAGCACCCTGGAGCGCACGCTTCTTGTTTCTGCGCGCGAGCGCCTCGACCTTGCTCAAGCGCTTCTCGCGCGAGATGGGCGAGCCGTGCTGGAACAGACGGACGGGGGAGATGGTCTGGGATGCCTGTTAGTAGCCGCCACCCTCACTGGCTTGTTTTTATTTCACAGGGCAGACAACAAACCTTGACTTGCGTAAAGTTGCCAATGACGTCCAGGTCGGACGTGCGGTTCGCCGTCAGGTGGAACGAAGTGCCCGAGAAAAAGGCATGGTTGAATGCCCGGCGCTGGACCGCGTGGATGCCGTTGGACGACAGGTTCTGGTAGAAGCTGTCGACAGACGTCTGCTTGCTGTTAGTGCCGCTCGTCCTGCCACCAGAAACACCAGTTCTCGAAACGCACATGTTCCGGAGTAAACTCCACAATATAAGCACCCGGGGCGATCCCCTTGTTCGTGTCCGAGAGCGAGTAGTTGGCGGCGGCGGCGGCAACGGCCGAACCCCCCAAGCTGGCTGCGATGGCGGAGAGACGCATCTTGGCTGTTCTTGGCTTGCTGAGAAGGAATGTCGTCTTCTTGCTCGAGTGGCCGCTTTTTCTGGGCGCTCATGGGTGGCCGCGTCGTTGCATATATATACTCCGTATACACTCCGTATATCGCGTGCGCGTGCATCTTCTCTCGTCTGCCGAGCCCATCAAGTCGGCTAAGCGAACCGCCCGGCTCTCTACGAGCACGTCGTGCCCCCTCTCTCTCTTCTCTCACATCCACTTCCGACGCATCGTAGCTGAAGCTGCTGGCCTGAGGACCTTTTGCCAAGCCAATACAATCGCCTACACACTTTCCTCTTGCGACTGGCCATCGCCCGTTATCGCCGCCTCAACGGCAGCTGCACAGGGATCTTCATGCAACCTTCCTTTTTGCAACGGACGGCGTGCGTCATTTACGGAGTAGCCAGGGGAATGCTGGGGGCCGGCCTCTGGAGCTCTCCTCCGGCACTGTCGAATACGAGCTGGCTAATCGCACGAGACGACCAAAAAGGAAGGTGAGGCTCTAAACTCCACGACCCACCGCTATCTGCCACCCAGAGCGGTGACCGTGCGCGCGTTACGAGAGAGATGCAAATTGCTGTCACGGTTGTGCTTTTCGCATCATCGTGGCCAGGCTTCCACCGCCCACGGTCGCTGTGATTGCAACGTCGGCTGCAAACATGGGACGGCAACACGAGGTGCTGTGTTCGAATACGGCCCCCATCTATCATCTATCTGCTGTTATCATCATTGTTATTGTTCTCGACCTGGTCTGCCCCGTATTCCTTAGCCTGGCTGGGATGCAGTTATCCGGATGCAACAGCCACGAGATCTTTGTTTATAGTACGGCTATCAACGGACAATGCTCTTCGTTTTCTAGTATTCCGCCTCGTCTTCGGCCTATGGTGATAGTGAACTACAAACAAAACGACACAGTGCAAATCACACAGTCCAAATAGGCGGACTCAAAATAGCATATGTACTGTGCGAGTCACAGTGTGAGTTCGTCTACGGAGTACGGTCCAAGCAGTAAAACCCGTGACAAGAAAAACCCTCTCCAGATAAACCGCCGCCCGCTGCTGCCTCGCCGGGCGGTCGCAATGATCTAGCTGTTTGACAAATGTTCCAAGATGAGAAAGTGCCCTGAACGGCAACCTGAGCATTTTGTGCCGCGCGTTGATGGCAGGAGCCACCGCATGCTTGTTGGAAGCTGCAGCACACCGGTGCTGGCTGCGGCGGGCTTGGTACTCGTATTGGTAGTGCAGCAAGTCAAAAAGCCGGTCCAAGTTTTTGGCCGAAGCTCCATGGTCGTCAATGTATGTCGTAGGCATCAAACGCCACGCCCCAGTCAGCGTGCAAGTTGGTGGGACTGTGGCAATCCTTTTCTCTCCAACTTGTTAGAAGGTAGTCGCTCTCTATTCAGAATTCCTTCACCATCCGAACATCGTCCAGCTCATCATCGTCCTCGTCTTCGTCATCAGCAGGCTCACTGCTGCCGCCGCGCTGGGTGAGCTGGATCTTCTCGCGCCGACTTTTATCGCTATCGGGCTGCTGCGTCAGGACCAGGCCGTGAATGAGATGGTCTACAAGGCGGCGCGGTCGGGACGGACAGGACGCTTCCTCTTGGTGCCTCGGCCCGCCACCAAGGACAACAGCTCAGGCCGCTCAATGTCTCTCTGGTCCGCCTCCGTCAGCAGACTCGGGTGCAATCTGGACAGACCATCGGCGACGTGCATCATTTTGTCTGTGTTCGGCCGGTGCACGACTTGAAGATCAAACATGCCAAGTAACAAGTCCAACTGGGACGCGTTCGGGTAGCCTAGGCTTCAGATATCGCCAGTGTCGTTGAAACAGGGTACTGTGTTGGTTAGTAACCTCGGGATTTTCGCCAAGCCGGGTCATGGGCCATTTGCGCGGGCTGGGCAAAGCTTGGCTGGACACCTTTGCCCTATGTTGATGCCTTCATCATTCATGTAAACCCCGGGGGGCTCCTGTGAAATACTTCATTAAAAAGATTTCTTGAGAGGGTCGCTGTCTTGGTGAAGTCATAAAAGTCAACAGCGAGAGTGTGTCCCGGAAAAGGTGGTCTTTGTCGAGTTGCGACGGACGGTTGACGATGGATCTTCGACAGCTGGCAGTCCTGGCAGACGTGGTCCAAAGGCTGTAGGGATGTGATTCTCATGCCGGGACGTGGTTTGGAAACCGCCTCTGAACGTTGTCACTGGGGTGCCCTAGACGGGCATGCCAAAGCTGTGCTGATGCAGCTTTGCTCTTCTTGGTGGCTGCGGTCAGCAAGGTTCTGTCGCCTTGTTCTAGTGCGGGTGCCCGGTCCAGGACGTAAAGCCCTTGGATGCGCAGAGTCTCGTGGTGTTTGCTTTGTGCTTGAGCAAGAGGCCAAGTGTTTGGGCATTGTCACAAAAACAGGGCACCGCGACGTGTGGCGCTCCGAGCTCTCGTAGAAGACGGAACTGAAAGAGACCTTCTCGTGCTGCTTGTTTTGTTAAAAAAATAAGAAAAGAGAAAAAGAAAAAAAGAAAAAAAGAAAAAAAGAAAAAAAGAAAAAAAGAAAAAAAGAAAAAAAGAAAGAAAAAAAGAAAAAAAAGAAAAAAAGAAAAAAAGAAAAAAAGAAAAAAAGAAAGAAAAAAAGAAAAAAAAGAAAAAAAGAAAAAAAAAGAAAAAAAGAAAAAAAAGAAAAAAAAAGAAAAAAAGAAAAAAAAACGAACCTCCTCCCGCCAAAC
This sequence comes from Ophiostoma ips, assembly GCA_019925475.1. Classification (NCBI taxonomy): domain Eukaryota; kingdom Fungi; phylum Ascomycota; class Sordariomycetes; order Ophiostomatales; family Ophiostomataceae; genus Ophiostoma; species Ophiostoma ips. The sequence continues at coordinate 166,999 of JADHKN010000028.1, read as the reverse complement.
GGCCTGTCCAAGGAGCGTATTATTCGAAATTCTCTAATACTAGCTGTCCGTCCACGACAAAGATAGGCTGTCCTGCTGGAGGGATCGTCCCGCCCTGCTCGTCGTATTCTAGAAGACGGCGAGCGTTGGCTTGTCTGCCCACAACAAGGTTTTTCTGGCGAGGATCTGGATTGTCTGTGCTCATCGCGATTGCATATCGGAGCGCATCCATGTGCAGCGCCACGGGGCCCGGACGCGGCTGCGGCGGCGGCGGGGGGATTTTGAGCATTTCGTAACAGGTACTCATTCCGCCTCTGCAGCTGTGGCTACGCCATGTCCTTGTAATAATCTCCTTGTGTGTTCATCACGTCGCGTGTACGCGGCTCTGGTTCGGTTTTGTCTGCCATGATGACTTTGAGGGAAGGGAAGCAGGGGATGGTAGCAGTACGGAGTACTCGTAGATGAGGCTGGGACACCAGCAGGACGGGGACAGATCAGGACAAACTGACAGAGAGATCACGTGCACGTTGCTGGCCAATCAGAGGGCGTCACGCCTTTTGAGTGGACAGGCTGCACTGCAATTGCGCCCTCATCTACTCATACGGAGTGAATAAATTTTCCTACATTACGACTTTTGGACCACAGGCACGCCTTATGATCCAACAGACAGGAGGAATAGTGCTTTTATTATGGTGCTTGGTCTTCAGCCACTCGTACTCCGTATATTGACCGACATCTGTTCCGAAATCCAATCAGATCCCTTGCTAATAAGAAAAGTATGGAGTAAGGGGATAAAGGAAGTACTCCGTACTCGTACTCCGTAGAGTGGAAAATTTCGGAAAAGAAGCAGCGGGGCAGGCGGGGTTTCCACGAGTACGAGTACGAGGACGAGTACTCGTACACGTCGTGACCATATTCTCCACTATTCTCTGTTTACGAGTATTCTCGATCACGTTCATCTTTCATCTCTTCTTTTCATCATCTCCATCAACCCACACCCGACTATTCTTTGTCCTTTCGCCACTACCTGAGGTCTACGCGACCGCTACCATCAGGCGCCATGGAATCGAACCAAGATCTTCTTCGACGGATCGAGCAGCTGGAGAAGTCTATGGCAGAGGCCAAGCGCAAACAAGAAGAGGCCGAGCGCAAACAAGAAGAGGCCGAGCGATCACTCCGCGCCACCACGCTGAAGGAGTACCTAACTGTTTGCCACGAGCTTGTCTTATCGCGGATCCGCCTGGACACCAGAGACTACTTCACCACCACGGTCCCTACTACAAACCCTGCCAGAAAGCACTGCCCGCTGCGCCTAACACCCTGGGCGAACTTTGTCTCGCTGCAGAGCAAAATCCTAAAGGTCATCGACAAAATTGTCCCTGCCGAAGACCGCCTGTTTGAGACTACGAGCTTTCTGAATGGTATGGGTGACCGCATCGCTCAACATGAGGTCCGGGGCGAGCCTAGTCTTGCACTCGTCCAGAACAACGCCATCGAGTACCCCGTCCACGCCATCATGACCAAGCTTGCCAACTACCATGCCGAGCAATTCGACCTCGCTATTCCCAACACCACCGACTTCCAGACAACCGCACGGAACCTACGCGATCCAAACGACAGGAGAGAGTCGGTGCAGCGCGACGCCAGGCTGCTGACGGACCAGATATGTGTGGCGCGAAATGCGTCTAGCAGTGATATCGCGTATGTCATTGAATACAAGGCGCCGTACAAACTACACACGATGCACCTTCAACAGGGCCTCCGCCCAATGAGCATCATCGACGAGGTCGTCAATAAACCGACCATCCCCACGGATAAGGAGGAAAGGTTCACGCATTACGCAGAACTCCTCTCGTCTGCCGCCGTCGTCCAGACGTACCACTACATGATAGAGGCTGGGCTCGAGTACGGCTACCTGACCAACGGCGACGCCATCGTCTTTCTCAACATTGACTGGACTAACCCCACCGAGCTGCACTACCACCTGGCGCTCCCGTCGCGCGAAGTGGAGGTAGACCAAGACCCCGCCTGGAGTAACGCTGTTGCCCAAGTGCTCGCGTTTACTGTCCTTGCTCTTCAGTCCGGGCAACACAGTAACAACGAGCGCACAAATGCCGCGAAACAGTGCGGAAAGTGGATTGTGGATTTCAGCGCAGCCTTCCATGAGATTGAGGAGGAGTTAGAGAAGCGAGAAAAGGCTGCCAATGCTTCATCCACTCCTATAACGCCCGGCAAAAAAAAGCACCGTCCTGTGCCCATCAGCCCTGAATGGCGGCCGCCTCCTGTGAAGAAAAGCAAGCGGAACCCACGCCAGCCGTCCCCACCTGATGAGTCAGACCGGGTTCTTCGATCACACAATAGGCGTGATGAACCTGATAGCGGAGCAGGTTCCAGCGGCGTCGGTGGCGGCGTCGGTGGCGGCGGCGGCGGCGGCGGCGGCGGCGGCGGTTTGAGCGGAACTGGTGGCAACAACAGTGCCAGCGGCAGTTCAGAGAGAGGCTCGGGTGGTAGCGGCGGCGGCAATGCGAGCGGAACTGGTGGCAACAACAGGGCTGGCAGCGGCTCCCCCGAAGCTCAAAAGCTTGAAAACAGCATCTGTCTCAAGTGGCCTTCACGGCCCAAGATAGAACGAGAGAAGCCCCGGGAACACTACTGTACGCGGGCGTGCCTCATGTCGCTCACCAAAAACCGACTGCTGGACAGCAGATGCCCCAACGTCGCGCTGCACCGTGCCGGGCCATGTGCGGTCCTCGATACGGCACGGGGCGATGTCAAGATGGCCAGAAATGCAGGGAGCCCCGGAAAGCGCCGTCACAGCAAGACCGAGGTAGCCGTGCAGAGACACCCCGTGACCCACGCGCAGTTTATGCGCTTGCTGCAGGACCAGTTCCGCAACGGCCTAGAGCCGGGTGTCGTGCCCCTACGACTCGAGGGCGCCTGTGGTGCGCTTTTCCAGGTCACTCTGGTCGCATACGGCTACACCTTTATCGCCAAGGGCGTTACCGGCGGGCGCGTGCCCGAGCTCGAGAAGGAAGCCGCCGTATACGAGCAGCTACGGCCGTTGCAGGGGCTCGGCATCCCCGTGTGTCTTGGCATGGTGGACCTCAAGCCGCTCGAGCAGGTCTACTACTACGACTTTGACGTGCGTATCATCCGCTTCCTGCTGCTGTCGTACGGCGGCACCCAGATACAGGTGACGGACAGTAGGGCCAAGGCACGCATCGTGAAAACCGTCGCCTCCATCGTCGACGAGATGCACAGCCTCGGCGTCGCGCACGGAGACATCCGGCTGCCGAACGTGCTACAGGGGCCTGACGGCGAGATCAATGTGCTGGACTTTGACCGGGCCGTCTTCCTTCCGGCAACTGCCAATACTGCCACTGCTACATCTTCAGATGCAATGCTCAACGGCAAACGTGCCTTGAGTGCCATTTCTCGCAGCAAGCGTCAGCGGTTATTGGAGGCTGCGGAGACGGACGGTAGCGGGTGGGACACAGGCGAGAGCTCCACAAAGGGCAACCACCATTCGCCAGGGCCACCGGTGCCACTAACGGAGGAAGGGTTGCGCGCGCGTAACGCTCTGCAGCAAGACAACGGTAATGTCCAGGATCTTTTTGCTCTCCGGTAATGTCCAGGATCTTTTTGCTCTCGACTGCGGCCGGATGGTTGAATTTTAGCCCTAGAAACTTCTATAGGAACAAGGTATGATTATGAAACTGCATATTAAGGCATACTTTGAATGCTGCGAACACGTGGCGCTCTTTCTTATCTTTTTATGGTATGCCATAAGATGCGCCTTTGCCTTGTGCACATTTGCGCGTTCTTGATTGGCATGATTGGACAGAAATGGCGCGGAGGGTGTGATGCCTCTGGTGTGCAGCGTTGTCAAGGCAGAAACTGATGATGCGAACAACGAGGCGGAGCGTGCGGAACATGCATAACGTGCACGAAAAAGGCCCGCGCGTCCCACATACTTTAAAGGCAGTCAGTCCTCCGTCCTTCTCGGGGAATTGAATCAAAACAGAGCCCCGGGCAAGATCGCTTCTCAACAGAAAACAACCAAACGGACAAAGCCCGGCCACCGCTATAATGTCTTTCCAGGACGACAGAGACTCTTACTGGCCAGCGTCCCAGGAGAAAGTAGCGTCCCTATTAAAAAAGTTCTCTCTCTCGCTCTGCGTGCTCTCTCCGTGTGTCTAATCCTTGCTCCGTGCTCTGCAGTATCGAGGCCCCAGCAGCATTGTGCTTGACGAGCCGCCCCACGATGGCCCCGCCGATGACGTCTGCTTCTATGACCGGATGGGCGACCTCTCTCTTGTCAGCGACTGTCTTATGGACGCGGGTGGCAGTGTGGGCACCCGATTTGACGATGAGACGGGCCACTATGTCGACTCGGGCGGCCGCTACAGCAGTACGAGCGGTCACTATCTTGATGTGGATGACAACGATTCCTACAGTTCCGACGACTGCTGCGTGTTCACGCGTCCGGACGACCATTCTGATAGTGTAAGCGGAATGGCCGCCGGCTACTACGCTGAGGGTCTCGGATGCGTGAACGACCGCTCCAACAGTGTGGGGGGCCATCATGCGTGGTGCTGCCACGATATCGGCACGGGCGACGCTGATACACAGGATGAGGGGGCTCCTCCAGAGGATCATAAAGAGAGCCCAGAGCAGCAGGGCCTAGCACACAGAGATGCGCGTCGCCCTGTCCGAGCCGGCCTGCACAGATCCTACGAACAAATCCCGTGGGATGGGGTAGACATGCCGATACCTACGCACAATGGGGTGTCCGAGTATGATGGCCCACCCAATACCGAGTCTGGCCTGTAAGAGCTGGCATAGCATCACGCTTGATGGAATAGCAAAGATGCCAGGGTGGAATTCAAGACCAGAAATTTGCAATTTTTATTCTGGAGGGCCGCAACAATTTTACACAATTTATCTATCCAATGAGCAAGAACCATACGAGGGGTCGTGACGAGTTACGGTGGATGGTGTTCGAGTACGTCAAGGTTCCTCATAAAAATGGGCCTTGGGCCATGCGGCTCAAATGTCAAGGAGATGTACGAGTACAAATTTTATTATTCGTGTTACCCCGCATTTCGTCGCCTGACGTCGTGTCGGAGCAGATGTTCTGATATGTACGGAGGTCTGGGAGGATCGACTAGTCTAGCCCATGGAAGAAGTGGAAGAAGTAGGCGATAAAGTGGAGCATATGTACCTGACTACTCGTAATACTCGTAAGGCCACGACACGTCGTACGAGTAGTGCCAAATCTCCACTTTATTCGGCACCACTTCTTCGATCCCACTTCTTCCAGAAATGGATCAGACAGAATACCTCCACCCACGCTCAGGAAACTCAATCTAGACAACTTGACTGCACCGAATTGCAACCGCCACAGTGGCGCACCAATAGACGTACACTGAAATGCGCAGGAACCAGAAGACGGTAGAAGTCATATTATTCTGCTGTCATCAACGGGTTTTCTATGTTTGTTGCCTGTCTCGGTTCTCTGTGCTCCTCCCATGTGTCCCGCATCTAATATGGCTTTGTGCTACCTAGTGGGATAACAAAAAAAAACTGAAGATTGCGAAAGCACCAGACGAGCATGGGCAGGGCAAGAGGCTTTGTCCTTTTTACTTTCTGGGACCGCGAGTGCGGCGCCTGAAAATCCAGGCGCGGAAAACAAAGTGCGGGGGTGGTGATCTTTATTGGCTATAAAAGATGAAAGAGGACCAAATGTGGTCTGTTCTCTCCGACTGATAACTTAACCCTCAAATCTCCTATTGCCCTTTCCCACTTTACCTTCTATTACCACAATGTCTAAATACTCCTTCGACGACGCCTCCAGCACGGATACTCTTATCCAGGAAACGCTGCCGATTCCAGTACCTGCTTCGGCGAATACCGGCACGAGCGGCCTCCATTCCTGGCAGCTGTTGCAGCGGTGGCGGCAGGGGCGTGAAGCCCGGCAGTTGGACCATGACCTGAAGCTACGCATCTTCACGCAGTATGGAAAGCCCTTAGAGACCGCCTTAGTTGACGCTAGTCGGTGTTTAGAGAGGGCTGCATGGGCTGCCTGCGAGACGGCCTTGGGCGCAGCTTACATAGTCAAGCAGCGGGGCAGCTACAACGACATGACAAATGCTCAGGCAGCCGCGGCCCTTGCTATGGCTATAGGCCATACGTGTAACGCTGCCAGAGATGCTTATCCCGGAAAGGACACTGATATGCTCTTTTGGGTACGAGTGGCTGCCGACGAAGCCCTCCTGGGTGCTGAAGCCGCCTATACTGCCGCGAACGCCCGCCGTACGTGGTCATGGTCACAGACGCTTGCATCACGGATCCCCACACGGAAACACGAGCTGGCGTTCGAGGAGCTCATATGCTGCGGTATCGACAAGACCGTCGAGAGAGTCATCCAAGCTATCATGGCATGCGTCGTGTTCGCGCACGTGACTACGGAAACGGTTTCAGTGTCAATACCAAAGACGCCTGTTAAATTCAAGAATAGCCGTCGGGCCCCCTATAGCCTAGACGACATATCGCGCATGACATTCGCCGTCAGTATAGCGAATACTGCCGCAACCGTTGCTAGTGCTGCAGCCACTGCGGTGCGCTCCACCCACCCCACGCTGTCTCTACGCGCCGATCACGCCGCCGCCATTGCCGCCACAGCCGCAGCCCAAGCCAACACCATGAGGATGAAAATGCTCGCTATATCTGAAAACCACCGGTGTGGTAATACACAAGGAAGATTTTCAGACTGGTTCGCGCTGGTCGAGTCGTTCAAGTCAGACAAGGCACTACCCCAAACATGTGCGAGCTGGTATTTCGTTTCTCGTGCAAGTAGCACGGCGGGGTATACATCAATGGCTATCAATAAACTCACAGGGATTTTCTCGCAAGTGTTTTCCACGCCGACGGAGAAGAACAGTTTCAGCTCGAGCACTGCTGGTACCCGTAACAGATAATGTGGGATGCAAACGCTGGCTCGCCTATGTTCAGCTCATTCACGCTATTATGTTACAAGGCACTTTTGGCAATCTCCGGCACCTTTCGGCGTCTCGTCCCTCAGCGCCTACTACGAGTATATAGGTCCAGCATTTTTCTCTCTTGTCCTCTCTTTTCCTCTCTCTTTTTTTCCATAGATTCATTCATTTTTCTCACGCCAATCGTGGTCCTCTTGCCATGCTCCTTCACATTGATCTTAGTAGTGAGAATCGTGATTCTTGATGAAAGAATACTAAAGACTACAACGATAACCCCCAGAAAAGTGAGATCCACCAGTATTATCGCCCGCGGGGGGTGCGCGGACAAGCCGCACAGTCCCTCGCGGGCGCAACGCAACAAAAAGGTAAAGCAATACAAATGCCCGAAATGCCAAAATGCCAAAAAATTCCAAGATGCCAAAAGGCCAAAATCCCCAAAAATCCCAAATTGCCAAAATCCCAAGATGCCAAAAAATGCCAAAATCCAAAAAAAAAATTCCAAGATGCCAAAAGGCCAAAATGCCAAAAAAAAATCCCAAAATCCCAAAATCCCAAGATACCAAAAGACTAAAATCCCAAAAAATCCCCAAAATCCCCAAAAATCCAAAAATCCAAAAATCCAAAAATCCAAAAATCCAAAAATCCAAAAATCCAAAAATCCAAAAATGCCAAAATGCCAAAATGCCAAAAGGCCAAAAGGCCAAAATGCCAAAAAAATTCCAAGAAGCCAAAAAATGCCAAAATGCCAAAATGCCAAAAAGAAAAAAAGCAAAACATCCTCCCCTAGCTCCCCCCCTGCTGCCCTGCATCCTCGGCAGACTGCGCGTGCCCAGCGTCTTCAAGTCGCTTGATGGCGGCAGCAAGCCGCTTAGCCGCTTCCTGAAGTGCTTCGGCGCCGGCAGTTACCTCAGCAGAGTTGCGCCTTTCAGCAATCTCTCCGGTATCATCCGCTAAGCGACGAAGGTCCTTGAAGACGGCATCGCTATCATTGCGCAAAGACTCCGAGAAATTGCCGCTGACTATTGCAGCCTCTATCGCTTCAAGTATCAGGTTAGTGGCACGTACCATGCTTTCCTGAAAACGGGTAATCACCTCCCGCGGAATCTGACCCCTCCCCGCAGTGCCATGCGTAGCAATGCGAGCCAAGTACCCAACGACCAGGCTAGCTGCCGAAATTGCGACCGTGCTAGCCTGCATAGCCAGTGTGGCCCAGGGCACCGCTGTCTCGGAGGCAGGCCGAGGAGGAGGCGGAGGCGGGTCGCCGCTCTGGCCCGCGTGGTCGACCGGCACTGCCGAGGCCGTCGGCAGCGCTCCAAGGAGGGTCATTGCGGCCACTGCGGGCACAGCACTGGCCATACCAGAGATGACGCTGCCGATGGAGGCGACTGCAGGCAGCGGTCCTGGAATCTGCTGAAGCTGCGGCTCAGCAGGCGGGTCAGTAACGGCGACTGCAGATGCAACGCCAGCCGTTTCAGGTACTTCCCCCGTAGCTGGTTTGCCCGGTGTATTAGTATGTCTACTTCCAGGAAGCCACCTCTTGTCCTCTGTCGTGCTGTGCTCCAAGCTAATGTACTTACGGGGTCCGCGGCAAGCGCGGCGTGGGTTGCGGCGAGTCGCCGTGGCGATGGCAAGTCGGTTGCGTCGAGGTGCCATTTCGGTGTCGTCGATGTTGTCGGTGTTGTCGGTGTTGTCGGTGTTGTCGGTGTTGTTGATGTTGGCGATGTTGTCGATTTTGTCGATTTTGTCGATGTTGTCGAAACAAGTTGGAGAGAAAAACTAAAAGGATAAGAACAAAAAGTGAGAGTGCCGCATTATATATAGAGGAATCAGAATGCCTGAGCTCTCGCGTTTTTTCTTCCATTCATACGATTCTTCATCGTTCTTTCCTTCCACATAGCCATTCTCGCGCGCTCTTTCCTTCTATTCATGCAATTCTTCATCGTTCTTTCCTTCTGCATAGCCATTCTCGCGCGCTCTTTCCTTCTATTCATGCAATTCTTCATCGTTCTTTCCTTCTGCATAGCCATTCTCGCGCGCTCTTTCCTTCTATTCATACAATTCTTCATCGTTCTTTCCTTCTGCAGAGATATTCCCTCGCTTCTCTCTCGTTCTTTCCTTGAGTAAATCAAGTTTCCACTGCTCTTTTCTTTCTTTTTTCAAAAACCCGCCGTTCCTTCCCTGCAGAGAAGATACAAGGGAACCTTTGATGTATTGCTACTCTTCTTTTGAGCGAGTATTTATCCTACCTTCCTTCGTTGTGTTTGCTGCTGTATTACCGGAGGTAATACGTCTCTGATCTCTTGACCTCTGTCGCTCCTTCCTTTGGCAGATATTCTTTTTGCATTTCCCTCTACTGTTCTTTCCATTTGTCAAGCGACTTACTTTTCACTGCTCCTTCCTCGCCTGAAGAGATCTGCGCGTCATATACGAGTAGTATTTTTGTTGGCATGCTTCAACAACTCTTTGTCGCTCCTTCCATCTATATTACTTTGCTGTTGAGGAACAATATAATAGAAAGTCCTGGGGCGCTTTTTCCCAAAACCAATAATAATATTAAAACGAACGTTGCGCCTTCCTTATGTTATGATGCAAGCTATTGCCGCTCTTTGCCGTATTAGACAGACTGTCCCATAACATGTCGCGAAGAGTACAAGAAAGCAGGAAAGCGTGAAATAAATCAAAATTCTCCAAGCTCTCCCGTAGTCGATACAAGTACATTATTGAGTTTAGTATAGTTGCACGGCAAAATGTACGGCTTGTGCCAGACTGCCATCAATTATCTTTTACGAGTACGTCGTACGAATACTTGGAAGCGGCTGTTACGTCGTACTCGCAGTTATGCTCCACTCATGTATGCATATTAAAGTGGATCGACCGTTGCAGATCCTGTCAGTCATCTAGTGGGGAAATGCGACCCGCTTCCCAGTAACAAGTACGGAGTACTTCGTGGAGGACGGAAGGAAAAAGATGCGAGCAATGATCCTGCCCATTTCTCTTGGTAATGGCGACGTTCCAAGTCTTCCTCAATGCCTGTCTGGCGTCATTGACACCTAACCTTGGTACGTGATCCCCCATTAAGGACTCAGAGGAGAATTCTCAACATTGGCAACACTCGCAAATGGCTGTATAGACTTGGAGGAATAATAGTAGACGGCTTTTTTTTTTTTGGGAGCCCTTTAGATCTAAATATTGTTTCTTTTTACTAGTCGTTGAAATTAATAGCACAAATAAGCAACAAATCATTACAGCTACCCGGGACAAAATCGGGTAAAGAAGGCTATTGACAGGCACCGAAACTCGCAGGCAAATGAAGAAGTGGAAAAGGGGCATAGAGACTGTCGAACGGCACGATTCTTCGCAACTCTTCTGACGCAACACACGAGGGGAAAGCACTGCCAATCTGGCCACAGAAAACACACAGAAAAGGAAAGTTATCAATTCTAGGAGACTACGGAGTACTACAGAGTAGATATTCTTAAGGGGGAGAAAGCATTTGTTCACCCCTCCCAACATGGGTAAACCCCACGTTTTCCTCATGTACTCTGTACTCCGTACTCGAGCCTTCCATCCGTCTTTTCGCTCCTGCCGTTTTCTGGTCTTTTGCCCCTCGCGCCTTCCGTTCAGAATCCTCGCCCAACACTATCCAGACGTTAGCTCCAAAGCAATGCAATGCAAGGCTATTGGAATTGTAATGCTGAACTTGCGAATCGTAGCGACAAAGTCAACTGCCGAGAAAATATTAGTATCGTCGGCTGATTGCCAGATGTATTCAGCACTGTCAACTGTAGCGTCAACTGGCCAATGCCCTCCTCCTGTTCTTTTTTGCACATCTGTACGAGTAGAAATGTCTGATGAAAACTTTTCAGAACTTTTCCATGCCGGCTTCTGCATCTTGCTATTTTTTTTTTAAAAAAAAAAACAACACAATCATCTATATTACTGCCAAATCTACAACAGCTCGTGGAAATAAATGCTGGTTAGAAAACCAATGCATGTCTTCCACCAAGACTCGTCCAAGTCCATGCCCACCAAACTGCTTGGGGATACCCCTAATTGTGTCCATTGTAAAGAAATAAAATGTACGAGTACGGTCGGTTTCTCCGTATTACGAGTACGGAGTACAACAGGGCTACTCGTAGGCCTCGTCAACCCAATCAAATGTCGGGAATAGATAGTGAAGTAGAAAAAGAATGAAAATACTGTCTACTCCATAGAACAAAAAAAACCCCACTGTATTCAGCTACTCCGATAGAATCATGCCGACTGACTAATAGCTGACTAATATAGCCTCGGAAAGTGTCTTCCAACATCTTTCGAAGATAAACCGTCTGAAGCCACTTTAATACTCCGCAGATGAGTGTATTATGTCTCCTCTTCCTACTTTACACAACAGACAATCAAAAGGCACGGTACACTCGATGCCAATTGCTGGCTCTGCGCTGTCGTCGCACGACGAGCCGCGCCGACAATCAGAATGAAAATGGAACAGACAGACGACTCTGGAACCCCCGTCGACCCGGCCACCGACTACTCTGCGCTGCCGGTGGCCCACCGGTCACTCTTCACATGCGCTCTGCAGCTGTCCGAACGTCTCGAAGCCGCCGGCTTCCGCCACTGCTTCGTCGGCGACATCGTCGCATTCGCCTTGGGTGCTAACATCCTCGTTGGCCACTCCATCATTGCCGTATGCGATGACGAGCTCGCGGCCGCCGGTGCGTTTGCGCTCTCAACGGGCCTTGTCCACAAACACACCCCCAACTATACCGATTTCACGCGGGAGATGGCTGGTTTCATTTTCATCTTGATCAGCGTCCTCGCCGACCCTGTATCCAATCCCTGCCGCATCCTGCTTATGCCGGCCAGTTTCTGGCACCTCGATCTCGACACATGTACGGTGCTCGTCCCCCGCCCGCGCTGCCGCTTTCCCAACAAAATGGACTACCTGCACGGCCTTATCTACGCCATTGCCCAACGCACGCGCGACGGCCTGGTCGACAGCTTCACCACCCATCTCAATTACCAGCTGAGCAACGCCTATCACTTTTTCCCGCCGTCGCTGCTACCCCAGCTGCGGCCTGAAGACGTCTTGTTTCTTGATCTCTACAATAAGGTGCTGCTTCCTTCGGCCCGGCGGAAGCTGTGTGTGGAATACGACCGGATCGAGCGCGGCGAGACGACGGTGGAGGAGGCGCGGAGGCGGATTCCGCGTAAGGACCTGGAAATTGCCAAGGTCAAGGCCAAGTATGATGCGATGCGGGCGACCAAGGCTGCAGCCGAGTCATCTTCGCAGTAGTTTGTAATATTCGAGGCATCAAAAAGAGTCTGTACACCATTGGCTGTGTGAAATGCTAGTTGGTACGAGTCTGTGAGTCATAACAGCCTCATCTTTAATACCACTCGCTATTACTCCACCGTCTTTGCGGCACTGTGCGGGGTCAAAACAGGGCTACTGAAAGCAGGAAGGAACGACCAACACACACATGGGAAGGAGAGGGTATCAAGTCCTAATACGCGTCTTGTTTTTTTTTCTTCCTCACACCTATCTTCAGCTCTCTACAGAGTTGTTTACTCGTCTTATCTTGAACAATATGGCCACCGACCAGCTATTGGTCATCCGCGCTTGTCTCCGCGCCATCTGCCAACATACGCCACACGGTGCCGACTTGATCCTCGTCGGCGGCGCTGGGGGCATCATCCAGGGCAGCACCCGCACCACCAGCGACGTGGACCTGCTGCTCGCCGCCACAGTCGACCCCCACGATCTGCACCGCACGTTGCTGGCCTTGGACGGCTTCAGTGCCCCCGGCGGCATGCTCACATTCACTGCTGCTGATGACACGGCCCCCATGACGATTGACTTTTTGAAAAGCACGGTCCTGGAAAAGACGTACGATGACATTGTTGCCCGTACATTTGTCCATGGGGATGCGGACAGTGGCGTCGCCCTACTGAACCCCGACGTCGCCCTGGCGATTAAACTGCACTGCTTTGTCCAGCGGGCTGACGATGCCAATGGCGAGAGCAAGAAAAAAAGCGACCTTCAGGACATTGTTTGGCTTGCGTCCAAGATGGCGGTGGCCAAAGGGGAGGGGGGCCAGGGCATGTCCGAGAGTGTGGCCGCGGCGTTTCCCATTGGGCACTACCACCTGCTGCTCACGCGATTGGCATTGTCGCCGGCGGAGGTGGCTACTCTTGTGGAGGTCGGCGTGAAGAAGATGTTGCGGCCTTGGGACGAGGACACGGCGGAACAAAAGGAGTACTTTTCGTACTTTGCCGAGCCAGGAACGTGTCCGTTAACGGGCGAACTGTTTGATGAGTGAGCAGTATCGGAGCGGAGGGGCATAGGGGGCTTGTTATATTCTCTGGTTGTTCCCTCTACTTTTGTCATGGCTTCCTGTTGTTTCTTTCATTGTCTTGTTTTTCTTCTGCTTGCTTTTGTTTGCTTTTGCTTTCTTTTGATGGTTGCTTACTTCTAGTCCTTCTGTCGGCAGCCCTGCCTACCTTAGGCAATAATTATAATGCATGATTTCGGAGCCTAGTTTATCAAGCAAGTGCGAATGTGTATCACAGCTCACGCACTATAAGGCCATAATGCTGACCCTCGACTCGATCCAGCGCGACGAGATGCTCGAGGGCTATTGCCTGTCGAAGATGAATTGCTAGTTGCTTGTACTTCGCGTACAATTGCCTTTCTGTACGAGGTGGTGCCGTCGCCCATAAAACGCCTTGGGCCACGACCTGCGCATTATCCGCGGTCAGTACAAGCAGCGCCTCACGAACCCCGTGTCGTACTCGCAGGAACCCTATTTCTATGTAGTCGGCGCCTATATTTTCCGCCGTGTCCCTCGATGCCCGATAGCCGGCCATTTTTAAGCTGGGCTCTTGAGGTTAGCCCTGCCTCAGATGGGCCTCGCAACTCACTTCTACGATGTCTGCATGGCATCTGCTGCTGATACTGTCAATGGATATAGTATTCTCGGGGTACAACTAAAAAACAAATCAAATATCATCACTCCACATATTCTCTTTGCGATTCACACTCATACAGCACTCCTGATCTTCGTCCTCCTTCCGCTGCTCTCCGATCATCTACTTCCGCTGATCCTCCAACATCTTCTGTTGCTCCTCCAAAATCTTCTGCTGCTCCTCCAGTAACTTCTGCAGCTCCATCTCTTTCTTCCGCTGCTCCTCATTTGCCTTCTGCAGCTCCTCTATTTCCTTCTTCCGCTGCTCATCAGTCTTCTTCCGCTGCTCCTCATTCACCTTCTGCAGCTCCTCTATTTCCTTCTTCCGCTTGGCCTCTTCCTCAGCTTTAACAGCCTCGACTTTGGTGCGCGTATTGGCCTCGATTTCGCGGAGTGCAGCGGCTTCGGCCTCGTCGCGGCCGCTCTGGATTTCCTCGAGCTGAGCGCGGACTTGAGCAGCACGCGTCTTGCTGGCTTCAAGGAGCGTCTCGTGTGTCGGCATGTTCTGAAGCATGCTGAGAAATTGGGCCACGTTCCAGCCGTGCTTCTTGATAGACTCCTGCTCGGCTTCGGAGAGTTCCCCAAGCTCGCTTTCAGGCACATTCTTGCGCAGCTTGTCGTACTTGCGGATGAGCCGTGTCTGGATGTCCACCAGATACTTCTCGTACGCTTCAGCGGCAGCAGCTTTGTCGGACGTGAAATCAACTCTTGCTTTGCGGGTGATTCCATTATAGGCCGTAGCCTTGAAGAACCCCAAGGTCCACTGGCCCTTGCGCGAAGCAGCATCGTAATCGATTTTCGCTTTCCCGTCGTTCATGTCGACAAGCACCTCAAACGTCGAGTCGGCATACCAATAGCACATGGTAGAGTAGAGGTTGTACACAGGAAACATGAGGCTGTGCGTCTCCAGCACTGCACAGACCTGCAGGTAGGTCGGGCCTGGTGAATCAAACGTGGCCGTCCTAAGCAAAGGGAGAGATGTATTGATTAGCCTTCCACCTTCTCTAATCCTAGAAGAAGTTGCATCACAAAACATACCGGATCTTGTAGGCGTCCTTGATCTTGACAAAGTGGTTGAACTCTTTCTCGGTCAGGTACCCAACTCTGTCGACTGATGCACAGGGCACGGCAGTTTTGATCTTGATGAAGCGCAGTTTTTCATCCTTGGGGGTGGTGACGGTAAGGTCACGCTCCCACACGGCGATGAGGGGCTTCTTTGTAGTGGCGTAGACAAAGTCGGCCCGGATGAACTCATGGTTCCAAGCTGTGTGGCACTTGTAGTGAGTGAGGGTCTGCAGCCGGAGATTTTCAACTTCTTCCACAAGGCCCGTGCCCCGCTTCCTCTCGTCGGCCGCTGGCAGCGAGCTCAGAATCGAGCGTTTGACGAGGTGCGGCGCGTTGTCCGACAGCCTGCACCAGTCGGGCCAGTCTTCGGTCTCGCCGTAGTGCGACATGAGGGGCGCGACTTTGTTGGGATCTGTTTGAGGGCCCCAAATGAGCCACGATGTGAAGCGGAGATAGTTGTAGTAGAGCGAAGTCAGATAGAAGCCCATGGTGCTGGAAAATAGAAGAGAGGGAGGAAAATAGAAGAGTGAGAAGAAGATAGCAGAGCGCGCTTTTGTATGTGAATATCGTACACTTTGACATGGCCATGCGATTGATTTGTGCAAGAAATACGTCGTGAGCGTGAAGCCCAAGATGAACCTTCGACGAAATACTCAACTTCCATGTGTGGGGACACGGGTCGGCACGGCACTGGAACAAGTCGAAAAACAAGGCGGTCAATCTCCCCTTGGACAATGTGTGACGCTAGGGATGAAGTGTGACCTGGGACGGGTTCGTATTGAGAAAAGGAGGCCGACACGGGAATTGCACAGTAAGCTTACTGTTGGGCACCAGGAGTGCCGTTGAATCGCGGCTTGACACGCAATCTAAACACGTTAGAGAATCAAGCGGACAATGCCTCGACATTACCGATAGCTAACCATATGAAGGCATGAAAGTGAGGCGGTGTTGAAATGCAGTGATAATGCGACCAGGCACGGGATAGGATAAGCCAATCGCCCAGCGCGAGACACGCACCACGTAAGCCCAACAAACTCCGACGGCGGACATTGGGTGATCCGGGTTCTTACCTAAATAGGAGAGGAGGTGCCACGCAGGAATCAATACCCCAGAACCAGTAAACAACTGCCAGCTCGTAGAGTAGTGGAGCAAATTCTTGTACCGGGTTGCCTAACGTGCAAAATGGAAAACGGCATCGTAAGTCTCATGATGAGTTGCTGTGCATGAAAATCTCATGATGAGTTACTGTGTATGAAAGTCTCATGATGAGTTACTGTGTACGATATGTAGTATCATCAGATTGTCTTGTCAACAAACACACAACCAAGGGACATCCCGTTCCGGCAAAACAGTCAACCAATAACGTTGGACGTTGTTATCAGCTGCCCAACGCAGGATTTCGATGACCGCGGTATGTGCTCTCTTTGGCAGCACGTTGGGCGCCAAAAAGGTATTAGTAAATTAATCTTACAGAGTGAAGGGGGGATATTACGTCGTACTCGTACTCGTAGTACGAGTACGGAGTATTGCTTTGGCTCCACCGATGATCGGTCTGTTTACTTATCGTATTGATCAACGCGACGAATCACACCGACGCGACTGTTTGTGCACGTGACATAAGTAAGCAACCTCTATCAATTAGCAGGCCACTCCGGAGAGAAGCAGATTCAGAAGATGAAAGAGTAAAAAAAATATCTACGCCGTAGGGGATGAGAAGAAGAATCGCTCAATGAGATTAACATGCAATCGTCCTTCGGGACTCGAACCCGGGGCCTGTTCTTCAGCAGGCGCCTGCCGATGGCGGTGCCAAGTCACGTGTCATCCCCAAATGGCTATTTTGTGGCGTACTGAGCCTGAAGAACACCCGCAGATCGGACCCTTCTCCCAGCGCGCCGCCAGTTGGCACTTGAACGTGTGGATTCGCTTCCCCTCGAGTGCGGCTTGCGATGCTGCTTGTATTTTTTGTAATTTCCCGCTCACGCATATTATGCTAAAGCGTGCACTCGCATTGTCTAGGATTGATCGACCTGCCGCTTGACTTGACGCAGTTTCTCGACGGCTTTCTATCGCCCTGTTAGACAGATTGTCTGCTGGTTCACGCTGGGGAGGAGACTTACCGCAAGCGCGACGGGACTGACTCCATTCTCAATCATGGAGATGCAGATGGACAGCTCGCGCCGGTCCAGATGGCAGTTCTGTCAATGTTAGACCGCGTCTCGACAGGGCGTGGTAGAGAGCACGGTAGAGAACCTACTAGAATGGTGGACATCTCGTGGAGAATGTCGACGGCCGCCTGGGCGGCGGCCTGCTTTTCAGTCACGCGGTCCGAGTTCATTGTAGCGGAATAGTCGTCTCTCCGGGTGGGATGTGGTGTTCCGGCGACAATGTCGGTGGTCGACGGTCGGTAGTTGTGCTGTCAACAAGGACGCGTTGCGTGGGGCCGCAGCAGTACGGGGAAGATTACGAGTTCAAGATGTGGAGACGCTGCCACTGTCTATTACATCATCAGAGCGGGCATGGACTAAATCTGCAGGAGCTAACAGGATCTACTCGTACTCCGTATGCACTCCTCCATGTACCTGCTTCAGATAGTGTGGTAAGAGACTTTACGTACGACGTACATCCCTTCCTAACGTCCCCATATGCCCTCTACAGCTCCATCTACGTCTACTCCTATTACATCCTCCGCATCTACACCTCGGACGACAAACCCCTCCAACAGACGCTCCCCGCTCGCTTCTTGCCGCGCCCTCTTCCTTGGCCTCACGCTACTCACGCTGGCTGCCGCTATTCTTCTTGCTCGACCCTGGGTTTCCTGGACCGTTTCTTCCGCCTCCGCCATCTCCTCCTCCTCCTTCTCCTCCTTTGCCCGCCTGCCGACCATTGCCTTTACTCACGCATTCTCTACACATAACGCCATCATGTCTGCCTCCTCCTACGACACTGAGAGCAAGATTGCGCGGCTCGCCGTCCAGCGCGCGTCCATCCTGACCAAGCGCGTCTTCCATGAAAAGGCCAAGGGCACTGTCTCCAAAGATGACAAGTCGCCCGTGACGATTGGCGACTTTGGTGCCCAGGCCCTCATCATCTCCGCCCTGCGCGCCAACTTCCCCGACGATGAGATCGTTGCCGAGGAAGAGGCCGACCAGCTGCGCACCGACGAGGCCCTGCGCAACACCATCTGGGACTTTGTCAAGGACACCAACCTGAAGCAGGAGGCCAGCAACAAGGCCATTGGCGGGCCCATCCCTTCCATTGAGGCCATGCTCGACCTGCTCGACCAGGGCAAGAGCAAGGGTGGCCGGTCGGGCCGCATTTGGACCATTGACCCCATTGACGGCACCAAGGGCTTTTTGCGCGGCGGCCAGTACGCTGTGTGCGTTGGCCTGATTGTCGATGGCGACGTCAAGGTCGGCGTGCTCGGCTGCCCTAACCTGCCCATCAGCGACAGCGAGCCCCTGACCACCGACATTGGCGCCAACCAGACGGACCGCGAGGACACCCACGGCGTGCTGTTCTCTGCCGTCCTCGGCAAGGGCGCCTACAGCGCACCGCTCGCCGACGAGTCTCTGGAGAAGACCCACCCCATCTCCATGAGCAAGGTCACCGTTGACGGCCTGGCCGATGCGTCGTTTTGCGAGAGCGTTGAGGCTGGCCACTCCAACCAGAGCGAGTCTGCTCAGATTGCACAGAAGCTGGGCATTGTGCGCCCCAGCGTGCGCATGGACTCCCAGGCCAAGTATGGTTCCATTGCCCGGGGCGCCGGCGACATCTACCTGCGTCTGCCCGTGTCGGCGACCTACCAGGAGAAGATCTGGGACCACGCGGCCGGCGACCTCATTGTGCGCGAGGCGGGTGGCATTGTCACAGACACCCTGGGCAACCGCCTGGATTTCGGCCATGGCCGGACGCTGGCGCAAAACAAGGGCGTTGTGGCTGCACCGGCAGCCATCCACAAGGTCGTGCTGGCTGCGGTCCAGGAGGTCTGCAAGATTTAGAGGGGCCAGACAGGAAAGATAAATGACATACTCACGAAGCATGATAAAAACACACAAGACTATGCACACAATGGGGGCAATGGGACATTTACAATGCATGATGAACATCGCTGTATAATAGTGTACAAAATATGTGGCATGTGGCGAAAAGGATATGTGAAGAGAATATACAGAAATATATAGCATAGCCATTGTGCCTGGTCCGTTGTTCCCATCCACGTGTCGTAATGCGTTTCTTTCTCTTTTTTTTGCTTCTCTTCGTTTATTTGATCTTCTTCTGCTTCAGCTTGATCGTCTCGTCGTTGATGAAGATGCCCTTGCCCTTGTACGGCTCGGGCTTCCGCCACATCCGGATCGTGCCCGCAAACAGCATCAGCTGCTGCCGGTTGATGCCCTCGAGCAGGATGCGCGTCGGCTGCGGCGAGCTCGCCTTGATGCCCTGCGGCACGCCAATCTCCACGGGGTGGTTGAAGCCCAGCTTGAGAATGATAAACTGCTGGCCCTCGTACTCTTCCTTTTCCGGCCGCGCCTCCACCGTCGCACGGTAGCCGATGCCGACCAGCCGCAGCACGGCCGTGTTGCCCTCGGACACGCCCAGGATGTACTGGTTCAGATGGGCCCAGGTCGTCCCCCACATGGACCGCTGCTCCTTGGCCTCGCGGTCCTCGATCGACAGCGTGATGCGCCGGGCCTCGGTGTCGTGGTCAATGTGCAAAAAGGGCGGGATTGTGAGCGACAGCTCGCCCAGCGGGCCCTGCACGGTCACTTTCCTCCGCGGGATCTTGAGGTATGTGGTCGGGTCCTTCTTGACAATTGGCTCGCCAATCACCAGCTCGACGCCCGGCGGGATCGTGATGGGCGTGCGGCCGAGCTTGGAGCTGTGCACGGCCGATGCCGAGAAGGCGCGCACGAACTTCTGCTGCTGCTGCTGCTTCAACACGCTTTGTAATGAGGATGGTGTCGCTGGTGTCGCCGTTGTCGCCGCCGCGGCCGCCGCCGTTCCGGTCCGCGCCAAGACCCCTCTGCTGGACGCGAACATGGTTGTGTGCGTGTGAGGGTGGGGTGGAAGAGAGGGAAAGGGAGGAATGAAAAAGGGGGGCCGTAGTCCCCAAGATGTCTCGCCGTCGCTGTCGTCGTCGCACTCGTCGTCGCACTCGTCGTCGTCGTCGTCGTCGTCGATCACGTTTCCTCCAGCTAGAAAAGTTTTAGCTGCCAATCGGCTACGCCAATTACCAAAGGCGGTCGGATCCTTGCCACACGTGATATAGCACAGATCAGCAAAGGTGTGGGGCCTATCTTACAACTGCAAACCTTCCACTTTGGGAATCACCATCTAAAACGGATCGCTCTTTCCTCTATCGTCACCTGTGCCTCGTGAGAACAGTCGACCACATGCTTAGTAAACGGGTTAAAAGGGGAGTCTCGCGTCAATATCTCTGTCAAAAATCTAGAATGCTTCAACTCAGCCTCAGATCATGATCACCCAAGCCAGCTGCCAGTCCGCCCACTACTGCTGTTGCGCAATCCCATCTGCCGGCCTGTTTACTTCTTCGTCTCTTTCGCATTTCACCCAGCTGCATATATATCACCATTTCGGGCTCGTTTCACGGCGCATTCTCAGTCGCAGATTTTCCTTGCCAACTAGACAGATATTCGCATCTTCTTCGTTTTAGATCTGTCGGGTTACCTTGCGTTTTGTTTTGCATCTTTCGTTTTCTTCATCGTCTTACTTTTACACCTATTGCTATCCACATCGCCGCATCTAGCCTGATTGTCGAGGGCCGAAGCATATGTTATTTGAAGGATACAGAGGCCCAAAATGAGCGCAAGAAGGGTATCGGCCATTCTAGCCTCATCGTGCCTCTTGGGCACATGTGCTGCTTTTCCATGGGTGTCCAGTGGTACCCCATCGCCAGGTATGTACACGGGCACAAGCTCTTTATGGGGAGATGGGGCACAAGCTCTTTATGGGGAGATGGGGCAGCTAATACAAATCCCGGCCACATCCAAAGCGACACACTCGCCCTCTCTCGATATCAGCCCGTCTGACCTGCTCCAGTCGGGGACGCGACGCTCTGCGATCTACCAGCTAGCTCTGACGGAACTGCAAGAGCTCGAGGCGGAGCCGCTGTGCCATCGCGTCGCTGCGCGGCTGCTCGTCAACAATTGCCAGCTTCTCGAGGGAAAAGACGATGCAAGCGTACACACCGACAGTGGCCGTCAAGCGCGCAACTTTGTGGACTCGTATGCGGCGAGCTTGGCCATCTGCGACCTGGAGCGAGCGAGTTTTGCGATCCCGCGCGAATGTGAGGCGTTTCGCGAGCCAACGCTGAGCCGCATCCCATTGAGCGACACCGCACAGCTGCATGTTCCCGAAGCGCAGATACGCGCATGTCTCGCAGGTCTGGGCGAGTCGCCGTCGGCGTGGAACACCTGGGTCAGCTACAGTCACAAAGCCGTGCGCTTCTGCGAGGCCGCTCGCGCCGACCATGAGAAAAGTACGTTTTTTTCCTACTCTCTTTCAAATCGCTGGCCGTCCACACGAAACTAAGCTGACAGAACAGCTCAAAACATACTAGTGTTCCAGAAGCTCACGAGAATCATGGCAAAAATGACAGACGACGTGGAAGCAGAACTCCAACGACGCATGGAGGCGTGGGAGCTGGTGGCAAAGCAGACCGATGCGCGGCTGTACCAAGCCATGCCGGCCATGCAGCTCATCTGGGAACGGCTGAGGGACATGGAGGATCTTCTGGAACATCGAGTCGGCTCCTCGCTGAGTCGGGCGGCAGCCGCGGCAGAGGATGGCGCGCGATCAACCGAGACCCTTCAGCGACTGCTCGCCCTCGTCGTCAAGACCGCCCTGGAGGGGAACTCTGAGCTGGCGGTCGCCCACAACCAAGCCATGGAACAAGTCCATGGACAGACTGCCGCAGGGCTGGATGTTCTCGTCTCTGCAGTGAGAGCCGCTGTGGACACCACCATGGTGCTGCAAGACAAGATTGTGAGCGCTCATCCTGCGCTGCCATTGTGTCAAGACCTGTGCTGACCGACCAGAGCCACGCCCACGTCCAAGCAGACAGCCTCGTCAGCCGACAGGAGTCTCTCGAACAGGTGGGATGGATCTTCCACATTCTTCCATTGGGGAACATTTCAACTAACAAATCAAGGGCCTGGACCGACTCTCTGGGACGACGCAGACGCTCATGACCCGCCTTGATGATCACCGCGAACAGCTGGCGCAGGCAGGCAACATGACGGCCGACATTCTCGACAC
The DNA here is from genome assembly GCA_019925475.1 of Ophiostoma ips. Taxonomy (NCBI): domain Eukaryota; kingdom Fungi; phylum Ascomycota; class Sordariomycetes; order Ophiostomatales; family Ophiostomataceae; genus Ophiostoma; species Ophiostoma ips. Next base: position 144,717 of record JADHKN010000028.1, on the reverse strand, counting down.
AATCGAAGCCACTGCTGCCGCCACAGCTACGATTCAGCAATCTCTCGTTGGCCGCACCATGTCCAGCAGATGGTTGCCGTACCTTGCATGCCCTGTGGCCACCATCGTGATGGGCTCATACGGGCTGCCACCGAGCATCATCCGCAACTTTGGCCTCTTTGCATTCGGTGAGCTGATTGGCTTTTTTGTCTCCTACTCGAGTTATGTGGTTCGTCCTGCAAATGTTTTCTTTATGCTATCGGGGGCGTACAGCAATGGGACAGTGACGGGTCTTTGATTTTGCCGGAGTTGACTCTTCTCGCATTTTTTTCTGCGCATTTTTTAAGCACTTCCTGGGAGTTTAAGTTTTTATTTTCCAGTCGTTCCTTTTTTTCCATTTCATTTTTTATCCATTTATTTTTTTATCCTTTTTTTTTCTTTTCTGTTTTCTATCCGTTTCTTTTTATTGTCCTTTTCTTGTTTTTTCATCCTGGGGTTTTCGGGTGTTTTCTTTTCTTTCTTCTATTTTCTGTACCTGGAGTTCAAGGCGGATTTCTCGGGTCTCGGGTTAGATTTATGGTTGTATGGACACAATTTAATGATATAGAAGTATCTCATCATTGAAGCATCACAGCTAAAAAATAACATTTATTTGAAAAAGTTACCTTCTACGGGTGAGGATCGAAAAATTGTAAAGCCAAGACAGCTAGAGTGCCGTGCCAGTGCTATGGCGGGCACTAATTCAGTGGGGCACATCTTCATCCTAATTATGGCAAAGACGCGACATGCTTCAATCACGACTCTTCCAAGAACATCGCCTCGCGCATCGACACCACGCCCTCAACTAGCCCGCAACACGGTGTTTTACGCGTATTTTGTGATCCTGGACCGAACAGGCTAAATATCTTGACACGGGACCCTCTACCCACACCCCAAGGGCACGCGGCGCAGACCGAAGCAACATCTCCCCCCCCCCCCCCCCGATCCGTGTCGTTCGGCGCGTGATATCCTCGTGATGGCGAGGACAAAGCAGCAGCCGACGCAGTTTGACATCCCAGACATTGGGCCGGCACGACGACCACCCCCACGCACTACCCGAGGCATGTCGCGGGCACAGGCCAACGATGACGCCAAGCGGGAGGAACACAGTGGAAATGCACGTCCAGGACGACGACGAAAAGCGGCGGCAGCAGCAGTGGCGAAGACGACGGCAACGACGGCAACGACGGCAACGACGGCGGCGACGACGATGACAAGAGCTCCGACGCAAGAAGAACTCGCAGTCGAAGTGGTCGAGATGCTTGGGGAGCGTCGCGAAAGAGCCCGGAACGGTCTGTTTCCGACCCTTGAGCTTGAGCACGAGCACGAGCACGAGCACGAGCAGCCCGTCGAGAACTTGTGGGAGCTCATGTCAGAGAAGGAGCGCAGCGGCGAGGCGATGGACGCGCAGAGCGACACGGCCGAGGACGTTGCGGAAGCAGCCGCGGACGAGCCCGACCAGCATCAGCATCAGCATCAGCATGGTCTTCGTGGCCAGTCTCTGAAGCGGCGACGCATCACGGCGGACACCAGTGGCCGGGAGACAGCGGCACCACGAGGCCGCAAAAAGAGCGTTGCCAATGTCGTCCAGGCCATATCAGCTGCCATGGCCAAGGCGCATCAGCCGCCAGCCCAGCAGCCCACGCGCGCGACCCGGAGGCTGCAGCAAGAGAATGCAGAGGACGACGAGACAGGCGAGACCTGCTGCTGTGCCGACAAGGAGGAAAGGTGGGAGGAGGAGGAGGGGTTGGAGGAGGAGGGAAGGGCAGCGTCTACGAGAAGAGAAGAGCAGGAGGAACAACTAGAGGCCGCGCACGCCGACAATCAGCTACCACAGTCCCCCGGGTCTCTTCTGAACGGCCAGCTCATCACCGACTATGACGCGTTCTTTGACGACTCCTTCGATTATATCCATGGTCCAGCGGAGGCCGATCGGTTTCCTGGCCGCTATGCAACGGTCAAGGTAGTCCAGATGCCCACGGACACTGTGGCGTCTGTTGTTGCGCTGATGCGCAGCCCCGGCTGGACGGGCCAGAAGCTGTGGAAGGGGACACTCCGCTGGCTCTACACACTGGGGGGCGGGCCTTTCCACGGGCTCACCGATGCAGCACGCATTCTCCTGCCTGTTCTGCAGAAACTCGAGCTGTTCTACGCCGTTCGCATGTCCAAGCTCGACGGGACCACCGACTTTGCCCCGTCGCTGCACGTTGCCGACACACTCCGGCGGCAAATGGCAGGGCTCACGTTGGAGAGCCACAAGCTGGTTATGCATCATGCCGACGCGTGCATGTCCGACTTTGGCAACATGCTGGTGCAATCTGGGGTGACCGCAGGCGGCGGCGGCGGCGAAAGGAGGCTCGTCGGCGCAGTCGCAGAGGCCTTGACCGATGACATGGCGTGCTACCTCATCCCCCTGCTGGTTTCCATCCTCGAGCGCCTCTGCTGTCTCGGCGGCAGCGTACCCGACCCGGAACTGGGCGGCGGCGCCAGCGATTTCCTCGTCCCGATCCAGACGGTGCGGCTGACAGAGGCCGCCATAAACCTCATGGGGAAAGTCACGTTCTGGCTGGTCGAGCTGGAGAGCTTTATGGCGCTGGAGCTCGGCTACCGCTCTGACCTTGGTGGTGGTATTTCCTACAGAACGATGAGCTGCAGGGATCGGGGCGACGACCGCGCGCAGCTCAAGCCGCTGCTCAACAAGCTGCAGGACGAGCTCTGCTGCGCCTACAGCGCGTTCCAGCGCAACCGAGACATCCGGGATGTCGAGCTGCCTGGGCAGCCGGTGGTCGACGTGACGGATCGCGGGCGGCCAAGCGCACCAGCAGCCTGTGCGAGCATAGACGTTGATGGCCTGCAGCAGGCACCCGAGCAGCTCGAGGGCCCTGTGGACACGTCCACGCCCGCGCCCGCGCCCGCGCCCACACATGCGCCAGCTGCCGTCCCGGCAAGATCACCAAGATCACCAAGATCACCAAGTGCAGAAGTAGCACCGCCTCGGCGCGCGGCACGAATCCCGAGCCCCTCTCTATCCGACGATCTCGAAGACTTTAACGATACGAGCATTGATATAAGCTATATGCCGACGCGCACAGCCAAACGCAGGCGCATTGAGGCCCCCTCCGCGTTAGCTGGCGTCGAGACGGCCACGGCCACGGCCACGGCCACGGCCAGTGGTGTTGGGGCTAGCCAGCGCGCCAAGAGCATCGAGATCATCCTTCCGGCAGGGCCTCTGCCGGAGGTATCTGTTACGGTTATGGAAGCATCAGAGGATGGCCCGGCTGACGATGCTGGGGCAGCTGCAGCCGAACACGCAGAGGTGGCTCCAGCTGAATATGCTGAAGATGCTGCAGCAGTCCCGGCGGAGGACGCCGAGGCCGTCCCGGTTACAGACGCTGTAGTGGCAGCACGGGCTGAAACTGCCGCCGTTGAAGTGGCATCCGATCCTGGCCAGGTGGAAGCAGAGGCAGCAACAGAGAGTGCGCCAAACCAGGAAGATGCATCCGAGCAGCAGACAACGGCGGATGTTGACGAGCATGCCGGCGGACAAGATGTGGTCTTTGGCAACAATGACGACGATGACGACGACGACGACGACGACAACAACAACAACAACAACAACAACAACAACAAAGACGGAGAGCCGATGATGACGCCAGCCATTGTCCGCACTGTCGAGGCGCCGTCGTCAGAGGCGGGCAGTGATGCATCGTCGTCCATCTTTGTGCGGCCGCATGCAGCGATCCCCGAGGAGCACGTGACGGCTGTCGAGCAGGCGGCCCCAGCACCCACACGGGCGGCAAGACCTGCTGTGCGAACAGCAGCACGGACAATAGACGAGTCGCAGGTGAACAACGGCCCGTCGTCGTCGCTTCTTGCGCCGTCGCAGTACACGCGCAGCGAGCTCAGCACGATGCTGTCGATCCTGCGCACAAAGGGCCCGGCGCTCAACGTGGCGCAGCTTGCCTCGGAGCTGGGCCGGGATGTGTTTGATGTGGCGAGCCGCATCGAGTCCATCAAGACGTCGGCGCGGACGGCAGCGATGCGGGAGAAGAAGCCGGTGCCGGCGTGGGCTCGTGCCGGGTACCAACTGGGCCGGTGATGGAAGGGGTTGGATCATTACTGTGAAAAGAATTTGGGCTTTTTTTGGGTTTTCGAGAAACAATGTGTTGCTTATCGTGCTACATTTGCGCGCTGTCCTTTATATAGATACCCCGTTGGTTTGCTTGTATATTTCTATACACTCTATATATATATCCTTGATTGGACTGTTGACCAACGGCTACCGGAACGTGATCTGCGTGCCCATCAGACTGCGGTACGCCTGGTCAAGTGCCCTGCGCTTCCTGTCGCGCTCTTCCACGGCGTGCGGTGCCGCGTCGGCGTCGTTGTCCGGCAGCTCGCCCTCGCCCTCGTCCTGGCCGGTCACGGGCACCCATGCGCGGATCTGGCCATCGAGATGGCCGCTGTAGAGCCCGCCCACGGCATCGCGGCCGCCCATGACGACGCCGCCCGTCTCGCTGCCCAGCCCGCCCGCACCGCGCCAGACAAGACTGCTGACGCGGTTGCGGCGGGACGCCGAGCGCTCTGCGACGACGGCGGCGGGGCGAGAAGGAGAAGGCGTCGGCGTCTCCGCCATGCGGACGGCAAACTGGGACGGGCCGAGGCCGCGCAGGCGCGTGACTATGGAGCCGTCGTGCAGGCGGAAGACGAGGATCTCGGACTCGTTGGGCCAGAAGAGCAGCTCCTCGCGCGGCGGCGTGCTGCCGGTGGGACTGACAAACATGGGCACGCTGGCGAGGCCGCCGCCGCTGTTGCGCACGGCGGGGCCGAAGCTGACGAGCGTGTTGGCGCCGGTGGCCATGTCCCAGACGCGGATGCGGCGGTCGTGCCCGGCCGAGACCAGGTAGGCGCCGTCGCCGGTCCAGGCCAGGCCGTTGACGGGGCCGGCGTGCGCCTTGGCCGAGGCGCGGTTCTCACGGTGGAAGGCTTGGCGGCCGAGCGAGTCCTCCTCGTGGTCGAGCAGCGCCAGCAGGCCGCTGGCGCGGCGGATGTCCCAGACGCGCACGGTGCCGTCGACGGCGCCGCTGGCCAGGATGTGGTCGCGGCGCGGCGACCAGGCGACGGACAGCACGGCGCCGGCGACCTGGCCGGGCGCGACGAGGCTCTGCACGGCGGCGCCGGAGCGCAGGTCGACGAGGCGCACGGCGGGGTGCTGGGTGGCGCAGGCGACGAGCAGGTGGTCGGCGACGGGCGAGATGGCGTGGCTGTAGACCTTGGCGCCGAGCGCAAAGGAGCCCGAGAGGCGCGCGGCGTCGGTGGCCCACAGCTTGAGGGTCTGGTCAAAGGACGACGACAGGAACGCGGCCGCGTCAAAGGGGTAGAAGGACAGGTGCGTGACGCCGAAGCGATGGCCCTGGCGCGCGGGGGCGGTTGTCGTCGTTGCCGTCCTGGCGCGGACGATTTCGGCGACGGGACGGAACGTATGGTCGGACGGGTCGGCCTGGTTGGCCTGTTCCAGGTCCCAGATGCGGATGGTGGCATCGGAGCCGCCGGAGATCAAGCTATACGGTTAGTCTTGGTATATAACGGATAAAAAAAAAAGAAGAAGAAAAACCTGCATTCGTCCGTCAAAGCGCTCGAGGGCCAGCGCGTTGACGCCGGCCTGGTGCGCCCACGTATCGCGGCCGCCGCTGCTGCTGGAGCGCGACCACGGCCCAGCTGCCGCAGACGAGCCGCTGCCGTCGTCCGTGTCGATGTTGGCGCCCAGCTCGCCGCCGTCGAAGCGCAGCCGAGGCGCAGGACGGAACGCCCGCATCAGCTGGGTGTAGTGGAGGCGCGCGAGGGCATTGTGGCCGAGGTTGCCGGTGGACCGCGCAAACAAGGGATCATTCATGCATCTAGGTGTGCGGGCTGACACGGGGGTGGATCTGATGTTTTTTTTTAATTGTGGTAGTGAAGGGAGTGTTGACGTATGTTGTCAAGCAAGGCTGGCACCGGCGAGGCACACAGGCGCAGATGCGCAGAGGCATGTGATGGGTGGCCCACTTTAATTCACCGGAGGTCTTTTGACGCCGCCTACGGAGTAGTTCTCCCACAAACTCAGCACATTACGCTCTACGATTTACCCTCTACAACACACGCCGACAAACCACACGGCAGCGCGCGTTCATCTTGCACACCGTGCGCGACAAGAGTGTGCGGCGCGTCGGATCGAAGCAACGGCAATGTATCGCCATCTCTGCCAACAGCCGGAATTGTTCTCCAACGCCCTCTGCGCAAGATAAAAAAAACAAGCATAGCACGCAAATCGAGGAGCACAATGTCTGCGCAGCCGACCAAGGACGCCGGCGTCGACGTGGTCGATGACATGATGGACGACGGCGGCGGCGACGACGGCTGGGAGGACGAGGAGGGCTCGGTCGCCAGCGCGGCGCCGTCCTGGGGACCCAACGAGACGGGCGTCCCGGAGCGCGATTTCCGGCTAAAGAGCGTGTACGATGCCGTGGCAGGTAGGTTTTCTTTTACTTTTTTTCTCTTTAATTCGATCCCCGGGAATCTAACGTCCAGGCCGCATCCGCGTGCACGAGACGCGGGCTCCGAAATGGGCGGGCGCATCGACGCGGCACCTCGACACGATCCTGCCGCCCGACGAGGCGCTGTACCGCGGCGGCGGCGCGCCCGAGCGCTACGAAGAGACTGACACGTACTTTGCGCACGAAGACCTGCCGGCCGGGGCGCTGCCCGACAGCGACCTGGTCAAGGCCATGCACCACTACGCCAGCCAGTACTACGAGGTGCTTGCGCTGCGCACGGCGCGGGCGGCCGAGGCGGAGCGAAAAAGGGCGGCCAAGCGGCGAGAAAAGGAGCTGGAGCGGGAGCGAGCCAAACACAATTACAATCTCTTGGCCGGGAAGCGAAAGAGGGCAAGGAGCCGAGCACCTGCAGCGCACAACGATGGTGAGGAGAAGGAAGTGAAAAAGGAAGAGGAGGGGGATGAGGAGGAGGACGCCAACGACAACGACTGGGGCATGGACGCCACAGAAGCGTTTGTGTACTCGCGGCAACGCCTGCTGGACGAGCGCAGCATGGACGAGACGGCCCTGCTTGCGTTTGGCATTCTGCTAGAAGAGGCGGGCCGGCAGGCGCTGGGGGCGAACGGGGACTTGGTATTTACCGAGGTGGAGGCAGACGAGGAGGGAGGGGAGGACGAAGACGAGGAGAGGAAGAGGGCCCGGGAAGAGGAAGAAGAGGAAGAGGAAGAAGAAGAAGAAGAAGAAGAAGAAAAGGGAATCAGGTGAGAAGAGTGTGACCAACGAGAAAAGGCAGCTGATCGGGACGGCGTGGTCTCCGAAAGCAGCGATGACGGCCGACGAGTATCGATGGGCGATGTCGATGGGCGATATCCATGGGCGATTGTCGATGGGCGATAGCCGGTCAGACTTGTTAGCGAATACGGAGTAGGCCGTCACAGCACAGAAACGGCAAACGAGGCTCCAGTTGCAATACCCGCTGTGATGGTGCTCCGTCGACTCCTTCCTCCTTGCACTGCTACCGTACCATGCTGGATAAAGTCACCCCATGGCCGGGTGTCCCTGGTCTGACGCCGGGACATGATAACGGTCGCATTGGAAACGAATATGAGTATGAGTACGTACAAAGACAGTTGGCAGATGGCACGGTAGCAGCTGGACAGTGATTGATGAAAGTGGTACTCGTAGATGGATAGGCGGATGAAGAAGATGAGGATATGAGATATGAGTACATTATGAGGACATGCGAATGTGAGATGTGAGGACACGAGGATGGACAGCCGGCTGCTGGACGTCCGTCGGACGCATGCCAATAACAATGGCCAATGCTACAATGTACGTGTACTCAGTACGAGTACAGTGGCCCTGCATGGACCGAGCATACGCGGACGGGCCATCCGTCGAGCCCCGCGAGCGGGAGAGCGTTCGACGGCAATACGAGTAATGATATGTCATGTTACTGTGAGTGCTCCGTGCTCTGTAGAGCTTTGATCATGGCCAGACAGCCCCCCTGCCATGCTCCGTGTATGAGTACGGGCCATTCCTGGTGGCAAGGCGGTTCTGGCTTGCGACTGGCGGGAGAACTGAAGCAAGCGTGCGGATGTCGTCCCTGTTGCCTCCAGAGAGCATCTGCGAGTACTACGAGTACGAGTAGGTATGCAGGAGGATGGAGTTTGTCGACATACTAGGGCCCTCTCGGCGACAGAAAGAAGGAGAAGAAGAAAAAAAACGAGCCGGCGTGGCCGTCGTCCCGTCGTCGCGTCGCCGCGTCGTCGACTAGTCGTCAACCCATCGTCGTCTCGTCGTCCCTTTTGCCTTTTGCTCAATGGACGGAGTAGCGATGCAAGCCGGCGGGACAAGCTGAGAAGCCCGAAAGCCCCCCCCCCTCCGCAGACACTAACAAAAACTAGGACAGCCACTAGGGACCACCAGCAGGCTAGGGCGGTACTTTTTACTGGTCTGGTGGCCTGGCCCGCCCCGACGGCGCCGTTTCAGCACCCAAGCAGGACCTTGGTCTGGTCGCAAAGCATGCACCGGCTTTAGGCCATGCGGCTAACATACTGCCCCTGCCCACTAGTCTGCAAAGCTGCAAGACTGCAAGCTCAGTCCACACCAGCACAGAGTGCCGGCAGCATGCATCTGGGCACGGGCTGAAGCCGGCTAGCTGGCTGGCTGGCTGGCTGGCTGGCTGGCTGGCTGGCTGGCTGGCTGGCTGGCTGACTGGTAGACGAGTACGAGCACAGCAAAAAAGCCCTCCCTGTTCCGTCTAAACACTCCGTGCCTTGCTAGCGGGAATCCTTCCCAGCAAGCAGAACATCCTTTCTGCCCATCACTGGCTGCGTCGAGGGCGGACACTGCGGTCCCACGCCGGTCGTCACACATCGTATCGTTGGCTCCGTATGTACACGAGATATTGCAATGCTACGGTGTATCTACGAGCGATGACACGACGATAAGACCGGAGAATACCGCCCAGGCACAAGGTGAGCAGCCAACCATGCACCATGGACGACAGAAGGCCTGTCCTTCACCGCGTGCCGGCCTCTCGGTGAGGCTGCAGAATGTCCACCCTGGTTCATCAATCAATCAATCAATTCAACCGGAATTGCGAGCAGCGCAAAAGTCCTTCTTCACCGCAAGTCGCCTGCACAGCAAAACGGCGAGCCTCGGCAAAACGGAACGTACTCGTATCGTAATAAGGCTGGCCGTCGGTGGACGTGATCAGGATCAGACTATCATCATTCAAAAAATTAAACAAAAGTACGGAGGATGAGTGCTCGTACTCGTACGCCGACTATTACGTTTACACCCCCCCCCCCCCCTTCCCCTCCGTCAGACTATGCATACGTACCCAAGTCGAGAAGAAAGTGTCGAGGGGAGGGGAGGGGAAGATGGGGGGGGATCACGATGGGTTGGTTGGTGCCCAAGACTCGCAAAGTCAGATACGAACTAGAATACGACACCTGCGACGGGCCTAGGAGGGTTCTTCTGAGATAGGACACAACTCCGTGTCGTACGAGATGTAATATAGGCGGGAAGAGAGGAAAAGAAAAAGAAAGAAAAAGAAATACGAGTACTTTTGTACGCCATCACTCAACTGTGCCAAAGTGCAATAAAAGAAGAAAAAAGAAGCTGCAGGCGAGATGCAGGCAGGATAGGCGAGATGAAGACGAATGAAGACGAATGAAGAGATTGAGGCCGATCGCACTTGTGACCAGCTCTGGTACGGAGTACGGACGGAGTACGTGGATGGTTATTTTTTCTATTCCACTCATGCCAGGTTTCCAGCGGGATTCCAAGTATTTTAGTGTATGAGCACCTCCGTAGGTAGGGGGTGAGAGGAACAGGAGGAACAGCTTATGAAAAGCAAAGAAAAAAATTGATGAAAAAGGTGAGATGGAAATGACAGGTCATTGTTTCGGTTCCCAGTCCACGCTCCTGGAGCGCCCGAGGCGACTCTGCGCTCCGCAAGGGCTGGGAGGCGAGGCGGGAGGCGACGCGGTGAGGGAGAGTGTGAGGGAGGGTGAGGAGAGTTGCGTGAGGGATAAACTGGACAAGGGCGGCGCGCCCGTCTGGCACCGGCCCTCCGTACGCCCGACGGGCAGCCTCGTGTCCAAGCTGCGGTCTGTGTCTGTCTGCCCTGTGTCTGTCCTGTGTGCTTTCTCTCATCTCACAACATACGGCATGCCGCGCCCAAAGCAGCCCATGTGCACCCGGCAAGGCCTTTCTTTGACTTGCTCGTCGTATCGCACGCAACGCCTCTGTACACCCACGGCGTAACAGTCGGTGTGATCCGTCAATGCTAGTTTGGTTTGACTGATCCATTTTTATTCTTTCAAAAAAAAAATCCTACGGCACAGCCAGCATGCGAGATGAGTATTGTTCATTTCTGGAAGCTGCATGTCTTACCGCCTGACGTGTCGGTATGCATGGGACCCAGCAGCAGCAGCAGAGGAGCTATCTTGGGTCAGAAATCTACGTAAGAGAAAAAAAAAAAAAAAACAGAAGAAAATGTGTAAAAAGCCACGTTTTTATCCGTCATCGATCTTGGAGAGGTTCAGCCCAAAGAGACGGTGACGGCCCGAGCAAGGGAGGTGCACCTGAATACGAGTACTCTGTAGTTTGTAGCTCAAAATGCATGACATTGAGTTTTTTATTATTGTTATTATTTTGAGCTTTTTGTCATCATTTTACATACCTGCAGTCTTATCTGACTGGCCTTTGCCCAGCTTTGCTCGCTGTTTGCGTGAGACAGGGAGACGGTGGGACGCACGACCGCTTGTTCCAGAATTTACGCTGTCTGAGAACGCCATCCTCCTCCTCCTCCTCCTCCTCCTCCTCTTCTCTCGTTGCCCCATTCTCCACGGCAATACAGGCACGAGTTACTCGTACACCGTACTCCGTACTCTGTACGGAGTAGGGTCTATCTGTCTGTCCTAAATATATCCGTCCCTTTGAGAGAGAGCAACACGCCGGCGGAACCTTAATCTCAACCCCTAATCCCTGGCCTTTGCTGGACCCTCCTCCAACGTACCGTCCGTCGTACGGAGTAGCGTACGACCGTTGGCCACCGCCACGAGCACGTCGTAAAAAAGGCACGGAGTATGCATGCCACAGCAACGCGACGCGACTGGACTGGCCCGGTTTCCAATCGATATCGTCATGCTTTCGTAAGATGGCAGCTAAACTCATTGGCAGCTTTGTCAGCTTCCCTGCCAGCTCTTCCTTGCCCGCTTCCTTGCCAGCTTCCCTGGCAGATTCCCTGGCAGATTTCCCTGGCAGCATGCAACCGACAGGGCATGGGAGAGCATAACCGAAAAAGATCTTCAGTCGCACGGTCCGTTACTGGACATGACCACCTGAGCCCCATCTTTTGCAATGCATGAAGCTTCCCATAACGGACATGCTCCGAGACGTCTGAGACAAGGTACCTTTTTTTTCTCTCTTCTTCTCCGTTATCTGCCCTTGTACGAGTACTCGTATGGCTGAGGGCGGTCTGTTGCCAGACCAGCATGTTCGTCATTGGACTCCATACTCCGTAGGCATACTCCGTACTGGCCGTTTTCTTTACGAGTACTTTTACGAGACAAACGCCGTTGATTTGACGAGGCAGGCAAACTGGCTGCAGCCGATAACGCCGTGTCTATTAAATCAATTTTGCCCAGTTTGTGAAATCAAACCCATCCAATATCAAAACCATCTCCAGTTTGCTCGTAAAACTCAGTTCAATCCCCAAGAAAAATAGAAAAAATAATGTATACGCGTATTGAATTCTGATCCAGAGAAGGAAAGAAAGAAAGAAAAAAAATCTGTCATTCTCACAAGACATCAAGACACAAACAGGCTATCAATCAAACCTCAACATGAGCAGACGGCTCCGGGACGGGCTAGGGTGGAAACCCAAGCACAGGCTCCAGTGTGATGCAGCCCAAAGTAGAAAATCAAAACACTCATAAAAATCACTTGTGAACGTGCTGACCACGCTGCGCGTGCTGCGAGTCAGTGCTTTTTGGTTGCCTGCACTCAGTACTCAGTACGATAGTCGTACATGGGCGCTAGAGTCGCCTCGTTCCGACACCATGGCCACGCAGCCCTGCCCTCGGCTCGTCTAGCTTCACCCTACTTGCCTCTATCCACTCCTCCCTCTTCTGTGTTCCGTACCCGGTCCTGCTGACCCGGGCACCATTTTGGCATCACCAGTCTGGCGGGCTCGTCTCTTTGTCTGTTTGTCCTGGCGCCTTTACAAAGATTTTTTTTTAAAAAAAAAAAAAGCCAAAGTACCACCGTTGGCCAAGCCAGTCCATCACGGTTCCACCCTGTCAACCTGTGTCCCACCTGGCCAGATGCAGTCTGTACGGAGGAGAGGCATCGTAACCGGATCGATGCACTCGTACGCTGTGTAGCGGGTGGGAAATAGCAAGGGAATGGGAATTATATTAGGTCTATGTTTGGCCACCGCTGCTATGCGTGTTGCACGACAGCTCAGGCATGCAGACGACCGAAAGAAGCGAGAACGTGTTTGCACCAAGGAGATATCGTACATACGGAGTAGACGAGAAGAAAATATGATAGATGCGAATTCTCAAATTACAATTAAATAAAATCAGTTATTCTCAAAAAAAGAATAAAGGAACAGCCGTTTTTTTTTTTTAAAAAAAAAAAAACACGGCTCGTCGGCAAACAACCCAATCTCATCACATTGTGACCATTCGGTTTCCAACGGGCTAATTCTCATGGCCGTCGTAGGATGTCTCTTGATAAGGTCCATCACACGTGCTATGTACGACGTACTCGTATTCTACCAAAAATATCAGAATTGTTCCGCGCCTTGGACGCTACGGAGTACGACGTCCATCACTGCGACGCTGCCCGCCTCCTGCGACTTGAGACCCCTGTTGGCGCCAGGCTAGGCCAGACCAGACCGACTTTTTCTCTCGTTTGCCGTTTTGACTACGAGTAGTCTTCTTTTCTTCTCTTGCGTTCCTGGTTTGGTTTTAATTGTATGCGACGCTTCATTCATCCCAAAGTTTTTATTTATTATTTTTTCTCCTCACTAGGGCCGACTACTCGTACTCCGTACTCCGTACACGTGCCGCTTCCCTGCTTTCTTGGCCCCCAATTCAGAAGCAAGATCAAAATAGGATAACTTACCCGGGCTTGCAGCACATGACAGCCATACGCCCAATCGTTAGTCTCCTCCCCAGGACACCACGTCCATAAAACGGCAACCATCCCGGTCCTGCTTGCGAGTACGATGTAGCACACGATACTCGTGCACACGTTCTTGCACTACCAGCAGGATATCTTACGTTCTTACGTTTCCCCTGGTGGCAAGTGTTTTCAAGCTCGGCTGCTCTCCACCCAGTCCCAGCGCAGCGCCTGGGCCACGACGCTTGGGCCAGTCAGGAACAGGAGCCAGGGTAAAGGATTTTTTTCAAAGAATACGAATACAGGTTGTATCTTAATCGTCATCGGGCCGTCAGCTACGTGTTTTTTTTTTTTTTTTTTTTTTTTTTTTTTTTGATTTTGATACTGGTGTCTCTGACCGCATTTCTTTTTTCGGCTTCCTGATCTTGAATTTGTCTTCGTAAAATGCTCTTCCAATCCCTCTTCTTATCTCTGCCACTGACTCTTTTGGCTTCGGCTCCGGCGCTCATATATCCTCCTGTTCTTATATTTCCATATCTCATCTATCATTTCTCAGATTTTGACTCGCAAGTTGCATTTTACGGCTGTATCATCTCGAGTCCTGCGGAGCTGAGCTGAACCACCTACGACGTATGCCAATCTGCAGACCCAAGATGCGTCCTCGTCCCTGATATCAGCGTACTCTGTACTCGTACTCGTACGTCGTGTGCAGTGCTCGGTACGGTGAGGACGGAGCAGCGCACGGGCACGAGTACTCTGTAGTTTTTCCATTATCCGACCTGGCTCCCCTCCGATGCTATGCTGTAGCCCTAAAGTGCCCCGTACGGTACGAGATCCTCTCATTTCTTTCCCTTTTGAACCTGTCCTTCTGTCGTTCTCGCAAGTTTTTGATTTGATTTGATTTGTGTTTATGTACGAAACTCCGTCTTCGTACGCGTTACTCGCAATTGCCGCTACTCGCACATTAATCCAGTGACCGTCGAATAATTATGCTTATTATTCGATAACACGTTCGGTACGGTGATCACCCATAGCGAGATGGAAATATGCTAAACACAATGTCATGTGAATATTAAAAAGGCGGGTTTTCCTCTTTTATTAGCGGCCCCCATTGTCTCGTCCTCGTACCACGTTTGGCGCCGCTCTGTTCGTCTCAATCTCAAATCTCAAATCTCATTTTTCATTTGTGGTGCCCGTCCTTGCGCGGACCCATGCCACTGGACCCCCTACGAGGAGAAAAGCATATCCCGTTTTGCGCTTTGCATTCCGATGCTATCGCGACATCCGTAAATATAATATGACTAAGCAGTGCCCAAAAGGGGCGGGATCTGGTTTTGTTTGCGCCTATCGTCGTCGTCCATCGGCCATCTGCGTTTGATTGTTGCGTCCCCTGTCGGCATTGGCCATGTCTGATTTCCGCCTGCCGCTCTCAACCGCACCCTTCCCCATTGTGTGCCGTGTTTCTGTTTGTCGCGCTGGGCTAACTGCTACCCAAAACGGGGCTGTCTTGGCTGCCACTCCCTTCTACCGCTTTTTTTTCTTTCTGTTTTTCCTTTTTGATTTTCAGTGTATCCGTACGAGTCGTCTCTCTCCTCTTTCTCGCAAGTAGTAGCTAAAATTGCGCTGCATTCCCCTCCATACGCCCCTCTGTACGTTACACATTGGGCACGAATCGCCCCATCGTACGGTCACCGCGCTGTTTGTTCTTTTTCGTCACGATATTCCGATATTCTAGCAGTGATCAGTTTGTGCTCGTACTTCATCCAGAATTTGTAGTCGCTCTTTGTGCATCGATCTTGTCAGAGCCGAGTGGATTGCATGCCTGACATGCTCGCGGCTGTCAACAGAGAACTTGCTTCTGCCAGCCCCCCTTACTCCGAAGGAATATTCGGACTGTTTTTTTTTTTTCTTCTTTTTTTTTCTTCTGCTTTTTTTCTTCTTTTATTTCTTCTCTCTCTCGCTCTCCCTTCTTCCGTTTTCGATTCCCCATTTCCAATTACGGCGTGACTACTCCTACTCCTACTCCGTTCCGTACCTAGAACGAAACGAGCTCATACCCGTATTTGTCACCCCGGCCGCTCTTCGCTATTACTCCGTATTTATCGTAGCAACCAGCCAGTCTGGGAGCCTCCTGCCCCGCTGCTACTCTACTGCGACCAACGTAACTGCAGGCTTCCATCCGAGCTTTTGGTCCTGACGGAGTGTACTTCCCCCCCTTGTACGACCGCTTTTGGCCGTGCTCCCCCTCCCCCCTGTCAAAACCCAGCCTGGTCCAGCCCAACCCAACTCCAACTCCAACTCCACGGCTGTCCACTGCCAAAGCAGCAGGCTCGCTCCGTCTCGCATCTCTTGCTCCTTCCTGCTTCCTGTACCTGCCGTCTGTACTCCGTTCGACTTAGTGGTCTGTTATATACACTATTTTTGTTTCCTCAGGCCCCTACTCCGTACCTACTCCGTACCTACTTTGTTATTTGAATTTCATTTCTTTGATTTCACGACTCCGTATTATTATTCTTTCCCCTACAATAGCACATTGGCACACTGTACTCCGTACCCTCCACACCCCTTCTTTCTGTTCGTACACCCCCCCCCCCCCTCTTAGGTCCTTTATTCCTGTTCCGCCTCGTTTTCTCTTGGTGTCTTGGGGCGTGCCAAAAGAAAACCGTTTGAAAACGGTTTGTCGGCCCTTGGTCCCCTCCACCCCGGTCCGTTCTCTCGCGCTCGGCTTTTGCCTAGCCTGTCTCTTGCCCCCCCCCAAGTACGGAGTACTGCTGTACTCCATACCTCTCTCCCCCTTCCCTCTTGTCACTCGGCGTCTCTCTCTCTCTTCGTCCCATTGTCCCAGTCCCATTGTCTCTCCGTCTTGCCCTGGCCCCCTTCCACCCCGACTCTGCGCCGTTTCCAGTCCTCCTGTACTCGTTGCTCGTACCTCTCCCCTCCACACCTCGCGCCTGATGGGCGCGGCTGTCTCTCTGATCTCTCTTGCTACCCTGCCTGTTGCCTGTGTGTGTGTGCGATCTTGACGTCCATTGTGCTTCTTTGTCGCCCTCCGTGTTCGCCATTCCTTTTCACACGCCCCCCCCCCCTCCCTTCGCTCTTCTCTCTTGTTCTCCTTTCCCTCTCCCTTCTCGTGGTTTCTCCTACCTCCCCCCCCTTCCCTTCCCTTCCCTCCCTCTCTCTTCCTCCACCGGTTCACATCTGAACTATGGACCACGGCCCTGAGCCCAAGAAGGCACGTCTTTCCTCGTCATGGGCCCCCCTCCCTTCCTCCTCGTCCTCGTCCTCCACCACCACTGCCCTACATCATCATCAGCACCTCTCCACCTCTCATCTTGACAACAACCTCACCTCTCACCGTGCGCAGCCGCCACCGCCACACCAACAGCAGCAGCACCAGCAGCATCCGTACCATCACCAACCCCAGCAGCAGCACAACCACAACAACGTCAGCCACACCAACCACACCCACGTCGACAACAACAGCCACGCGCATGCACAACATACCCGTCTCAACAGCCACCCCACGCCGCCGCCGCCGCCGCCGGCCAGTTCATATTACACCGGCCATCCGCACTCTCACTCTCACTCTCACCCGTCGTCCCATCGCACCTCATCCCACCCCCCGGACCACTACCCACGAGCCACCACGTCGCCAGCGCCCGTCACGCCCGTGTCGGCGAACTCCTACACGCACACCAACACGCTGCCGCCCTTGACAAACAACAACGGCAGCGCTTCTGGCGTCCGGCAGCACGCGCGCTCGCACTCGCGCACGCTCTCGCAGCACTCGCAACACTCGCAGTCGCACCACGGCGAAGGCCGTCTCCATCATGAGTCCGAGCCATATCCGGGGGCACTAGATCAGCGACAGAAAGACTACCGGCAGCGCCACCCGCAGCTTCAGCAGCAGCAACAGCAACAACAGCAGCAACATCAGCAACAGCAGCAACAGCAACAACCGCAGCAACAGCAACAGCAACAGCAACCGCATCAGCAAGGATCGCCAGAGAACTACTGGCAAGACGCGCGCCAGCCGTCTGACTATCGCCAGGACGCGCGCCCGGCGCCCGACTACCGTTCGGAGTACCGGCAGCCGCCAGACTACCGGCCCGACTTTCGCGTGCCGCACTCGCCCGCGAACTCGGGAGGCCCTCCGACGCCATCGTCTCAGCCGATGTATAGTGCTGGCATGAACGCAGGATACAGCCGGAACAGTGACCCGAAGCAGTATATGCTCGCGCAGCAACAGCAACAGAAGCAGTCTCAGCAACAGCAACAACAGCAACAGCAGCAACAACAGCAGCAGCAGCAACAACAGCAACAACAACCACAGCAGCAACAACAACAACAGCCAAATCAACAGCCAAGCGACGACACAGCTCTCCGCAACCGCCCTGGTTCAGCGGCATCCGCCGCAGGTGCCGGTGCAGTCTCCACCCCGATCCAGAGCCAGCTCGGCCTATCTCCTACGCCTTCGCAACAGATGGACGACCGGCTGCACATGAAATACGAGAGCCGTGGCCCTGCAAACATGGGCGGCGGGTATCAGCAGCAGCAACAGCAGCAGCAACAGCATCAGCAACAGCAACAGCAACACCATCATGCTCAACCGCAACACCACCAGTCCCCAAATCTTGCGCAGCCACTAGGACCACCCGCATCGCAGCTCCAGCCTCCACAGCATGGCCTGCCGACCGCACCTCTGCTACCTCCGCAGCCGCACCAGGCGCACCAGGCACACCAGCAGCCACAGCCGGGGCCGCCGCCACCGCCGCCACCGCCGCCGCCACAGCCCGTGACGAGCGCCATGTTTCGACAGCCCAGCTACACGGCACCCGCACCCGCACCCGCAAATCTTGGCCAGCCCGGCCTGCCGCCGTCAATGCCTTCTCCGCAACAGCAGCAACAACAGCAACAGCAACAACAGCCGGCGCCGGCGCCGCAGCCGACGCCACCGCAGCCACAGCAGCAATTTCCTCCCGCGCCGCAGCACTATGAGCCGACACAAGCATACGGCGCGACGCCCATGCCTAGCGATCCCATGTACTCCAATGCCATGCCCTCGTTTGCGGCGGGGGGTAAGAAAAAGGCGCAGCGCGCCTCACAGGCATGCGACAGCTGTCGGTCGCTCAAGGCCAAGTGCGACGAGATGAAGCCGTGCAAGAACTGCCGCGAGAAGAACATGGAGTGCAAATACCGCGACCCCATACCGAAGCAGTAAGTACTTTTTGTGTACGCGATATAATAATCCAGTACTAACTCCCGAACAGACAGGACAAGGTGACGGCCGACATCCTGGAAAGCATCATGTTGATGCGTACGGAAATGGACGCCATGATCCGGGGGGTGCAGAGTGCGGTGCGGAACGAGATGCAAGAGATCCGGACCGAGCTGGTGCAGGAGATGTCCAAGCTCAAAGAGTCGCTGAGGAAAGAGATGGCGTCAGCGGGCATGACGGCCGGTATGGCGGCGACGACGGAGGTCGAGGAGGACAATGAAGTGGACGCAGCGGGGATGGACGAGGTACAGGAGACGGCGGAAACCGAGGCGGCGGTGGAAGCGGGGGCGGCGGCCGGGGCCGAGGACATGGACGTCGACGGCACGGCGACACCTTGCGGCGGCAATCATACAGAGGGCAAGGACAACAAGATGCCCGTGCCGCTGTCTCCGGAAGAGGCCCATCGGATTGTCGACAATATGGACGACCTGCATGAGCACTATGTCGACACCGTCAAGCCCGGGCCGGCTGTGACGCCCGGCGAGCCGGCCATCCCGGCGAACCACACAACGCTGGCGGGCCTGCTCCTGACGTGGCCGACGATCCGCGAGCGCGTGCAGGACTTCCTCACCAAGGAGGGCATCGACTACCCGCAGGAGTACCCCATACGACAGGAGGAGCAACGCGGCAACATCCGCTTCTACGGCCGCGGCGAGGGCTTTGACAACAAGCCGCACAAGGGCAACTTTGCCTCGCTGGACGCGCCTGCGCAGGGGGCGTGCGAGACGCAGGCCCAGTCCCAGTCCACGTCGATGCCCATGGAGCGCGGGCTCAGCACGGGAAGCAGCTCACACGGCAGCGACGACAACGGCAGCCGCAAGTCGACGCTGGGGTTTGCCGGCGAGATCTGGGGCCAGGTCGGCAGCCTCAGCCCGACGACCCACGTGGATTATGTCAAGGGCACGGCGGTGCGCACGAGCGTCGAGCTCGACTTCACGCCTGAAAAGGTGTGGAGCTATGTCAAGAGCTACGAGGACAACATCCAGAACATGCACCCCTTGATCATCCCCAAGGAGCTGCATGCCATGGTGTCGCAGTTCTTGCTCACGCTGCCCCGCGCTGGCGGCGCCAACGGCCAGGGCGTGCGCGTGTCGGCAGGGACGCCCGTGGCGACGTTTACGGGCTCGCCTGGGGTGGTGGATGGATCCGGGCACGTCGAGGGTGGCAGCAACAGCAGCAGCAGCCTCAAGCGGAAGCGGTCGTCGCCTGGCCCTTGTGCTTTGGACAGCGCCCGGGCCGGCGGTGGCGTTGGCGGTGGCGGTGGCGGCGGCAGCTTCTGTAGCACTGGCGGCGGCGGTGGCGGCCACTCCATGGCCATACCGTCGCCGACGATGCCGCTGAAGCCGGGACTGCCGTTTCGGACCATGGAGAGCGCTCTGGTGCTGAGTGTGCTGGCGCTCGGCAAGATCTGTCTGCACAGGGACGTGCGCATTCCCGACGTGGTGCCCGAGCATGACCCGCGGGTCCCGCCGCCGCCCACCCATGGCAATGCCAACAACAACAACAACAACTCGCCCGTGGCCACTGGCGCGGACTCGCCGGCTGTGTCGCCGGCCGTCGGCGGGGCGGGCGCGGGCCATGGCACGACGCCAAGCCGGCGCACGTCGCCGTCGTCTGGCACGCTCCCCACAGTCAACATGGCAGGAGCCAACGCGGCCGCCTCCGCTCCGGGTGGTATCAAGTCGGCGGCTGGCGAGGCCATGGCGTCCCCCAGCGGCTCGGTGCCTGGCGGAGGAGGGGGAGGAGGCCGGGGGTCGGCGGCGCGGAGCAAGCGGGCCCCGAACGTGACGCTGCGGCGCAACGTGGACGAGATCCCCGGGCTCGACTACTTTGCGGTGGCGTGCGACATCATGGGCCAGCACATTGGCGGGCGCGAGCTCAAGCACGTGTGGGTGTTTATCATTGCGTGCCTGTACTACGGGCAGCTGGGGCGGCCGATCCAGAGCCTGGAGATGGTGGCCATCGCGGGCCGACACCTGCAGGCGCTGATCCGGCCGAGCCTGCACCGGTACAGCCTGATGCGGACGGAAGCGGCGCGGTTCCAGGAGAACCCGCACAACTTTGTGGGCTTGCCCATTGACCACCACGATCGCGACAATCTGTACATTTTTGCGTTCTGGACGTGTCTGCAGCTGGAGAGCGACATTCTGGCGGAGCTGCAGCTGCCGCCGTCGGGCATCCTGGCCTACGAGCAGCAGATGCCGTACCCGAGTGGCCAGCAGGCGCTGGAAAACGGGTTCCGGCACTATGACATTGAGAGCTACTCGGCGCAGCTGTACCTGCGCAACCAGCTCAACAACATCCACAAGAACCTGTACGACGGCAGCCGCGGCGACGACCACCCCAACGACCTGCAGATCGAGGTATTTACGGACGTGCTCAACGTCGGGCGCTGGGTGCCCAAGTGCCTGTCGTTTACGGACGACGACAAGCCGGCCCAGGAGATCCTGGCGGCGCGGCTGCGGGCCAAGTACTGGGGCGCGCAGGTGATTGTGCACCGCTTCTTCATCAAGCGCATCCTCGAGGCCAACTACAAGAAACGCATGCGCGAGAAGGACCAGGAGGCGGCGCGGCAGAAGCTGGCGGCATACCAGGCGCGCGGCGAGGCGCCGCCGCAGGACTTTCAGATGCCTGAGTCGTACAACATGACGGAGGCGGAGCTGGCCCACGAAAAGGACATCCGGTCGGAGCAGAGCATCCAGCTGGCGGTGCGCGGCATCCAGGCGCTGATCGAGAGCACGCGCGCGTTCCACGGGCTGCCCGAGAAGCGCTTCATTATCACCAACGTGTTCGGCACGGCCCACGCGCAATGGGGCAACCTGCTGATCCTCGACTCGATCCAGCGCGACCCGGACCTGGGCTGCTACCTGGACGAGGCGCTGGTCAACGAGCTGTTTGAGCGCACCATTGCCTTTTTCGAGCTGGTGGCGCACCCGTCGAGCACGCTGGGCTACGACCTGCGCATCCTGCGCGGGCTGTTTGACCTGCGCAAGCGCACGTCGGTCAACATGCCGCAGAAGCCATGGCCGCGGCGGCGGCCGCCCAAGAACACGCTCAACTTTATGCCGTACTACCTGCAGATGTACCCCATGGCGGCGAACATCAGCAGCGCGCTGCCCGATGGCGTCGGCGGCCAAGGCAGCAACTATACGGACATGATGCCGCACCTGCAGCCGCCGCTGCCGGCACCACAGTGGCCAGCGTCGTTTACTGCTGTCTCGGAGGGTATGAAGCAGCAGCAGCAGCAGCAGCAGCAGCAGCAGGAACAGCAACAGCAGCAGCAACAGCAACAGCAACAATCGCAGGAATTGCAGCAAGTGCAACAGCAGCAGCCGCAACAGCCCCTGCAGCAGTTAATGCCCCAGCAGCAGCAGCAGCAACTCCAGCAGCAATTCCAGCAGCAGCAGCCAACGCAACAGCTCCAACAGCAGCTCCAGCAACAGCTGCAGCAGCAACTCCAACAGCAGCAGCCACACCAGCAGCTCCAACAACAGCAGCGCACCGGCGCCGCGCACCACGTCTCGCCGTCGCAGCTGTCGCCCATGACCATGTCGCCGCCGCCGCAACCCACCCAGACCAGCGCGCTGTCCCAGCCACCGCACAATGGCTATGTCCATGGCGTGCCCACCACAATGGCCAGCGCGGCGCCGTCGCCGCTGCAGTACCGCCAGTCGCTGGGCTACAACTCGCCGCCCGACCACCCGGGCAGCGACATGAGCAGTCCTGGGCCGAGCCGGCTGCCTCTGCTCGCGCAGTACGGCAGCGGCGTCTCCGCCGTCAAGACCCCGAGCACCCCGAGCGAGACCGAGTTCCCGCACCACCTACCGCAGTATGGCGAGCACCGGACGCAAGGCTAGGCGCCAGTGCCCTCCTCGTGTGTGTACCCCCCCCCTTATGAAGCATGGCTTTCTTTCCTTCTTCCCTATACCCCCCTCTCCCATCAGTCGCGGCGTCGTAAGCAACAAACGCACAGCAAACGTCCGGCGTTGGTTCGCGCCGCCGTCTTTTGGGCCGAGGCGATACACATTTAAGCGAGCGTTGACGCCCTTTTGTTTTCAGGCATTTTTTGCATCTTTTCTTATCTTCTTTTTTTCTTTTTTCTTTTTTCTTTTTTCTTTTCTGTTTTCATCTTTTCCTCTTTTCTGTATATCCATTGTCACTCATTGGTGCCGTTTGATCTTGCCACGGCTGGTGTTGCGTTTTCGTTGCCTCATAGCATATCTACTGTTTTGATTACTAATCCTTATTTACTATCGTTCTGTTCTACGGCGAGCGTCAAAGCCTTTCTTTCTGGGAATCAAAGCCTCACTAGGCGTATCGTTTTACTCGTGCATGTTGCTCGTGCATTGTCACTTTGCTGTGGAGTGTGTGATTGGGTCTCGGGATGAGCCATTTGTATTTGCCGTCTGTTCGGCAGTGGGCCAAGTACTATAAAACGTATAGTCACCACCAAATATAAGAAGCCACAAGATAACTTGAAAATCTCTATCCTATCGGTAGAGCACAAAACATCGCTTTGCTGTTGGGGTATCGGAGACAGAGCGTGCGTCACAAAAGAACAACAATGAGACAGAGCCACCCGTCGGGATACGCGGCCTCGCGCATCAGCTCTTCCAGCGGCGCCTTGAACGGCACCGGCGCGCCGTGCAGAATCACATTGGCCAGCACCGGGTCGCGGCTGCTCGGGAACAAGAGCGGCAGCAGGCTGCGCAGCGCGGGGCCGAGCGTCTGCGCCGTGCGGCTGCTCGTCTGCGGCGCCACCAGCGCCTGCACGACCCGGTAGGACCCGGGCAGCAGCGCTGGCGGCGCGGGCACTGTCGCGGCGGCGACATTGTTGGCCGTCTCCTTCTCGGACGCTGCCGGCGCTGCCGGCGCTGTCGGCGCCGACGTCGGGATGTAGATCCGCAGGGGGATGTGCCGCAGCGGCGTGGGCGCGTTGAGCAGCAGGCTGTTGACGCGCGCAAACGCCGTGTAGTCGTTGTCCTGCACGGCATGCCACAGGGCCTCCGTGTTGGCCTTGGACAGCCCCAGGATCTGCTTGGCGCTGCCGTACCGCACATAGTCGGCCTCCTTGGCGCCGTTCAAAAACGTGTCGCCCAGGTGCCACGCCTCGCCGTCGCCCACGACCAGCCGCCACGGCGTCAGGCGACTGCTGCCGCCCCCATCGGCGGTCGAACCCTGCAGCGAGATGGGCCGGTAGAGGTCGACCAGGAGTCCGACGGGCAGGTTCCGCAGCGGGACGTCTTCAAAGTGGAAGCTGGAGCACGGCCGCCCGAAAAAGGCCGACAGCCGCGGCAGCAGCTGCGCCAGGTAGCCGAAGCGGGGGATCGACGTGGCGTAAAAGGGCGGCAGGGCTCTCTCGCCACCACTCCCCGTCCGGACGGCGGCGGCGGCGTCGTCATCATCGTCCAGGCTCCCCAGGGCTGCGTGGGTGATGATCAGGGGCACCCGGCGCTGCCACAGGGCCCGAGCGAGGGACTGGGGTGCCGGCGACGCCGAGGACGGCCCGCCATCGCCCGAAGAGGACGGACCTGCGCGCCCAAGCCCACGGACGGATATCCGGCTAGATGCCATCGATTTTCTGTGTGTGTGTGTGTGTGTGTGTGTGTGCGCGCGCGCACACACGCCTTGGTCCCTTTTCCCACTGAGTCTTTGTCGTTCGATGACGGCCGGGTTGCTTTGCTTCGGTGTTGGATGCGACGATGGCCAACTCAAATCTGTGCAGCGTGCTCTGGTGATAGTCGCTCTATCGCATGGTGAGGCATTTTTCGTGCCACACGTCGGGCAGTGTGGAGGTATACTGATGTCCTTGTACGAGGCTGGTTGATGGCCGTTAACAGATAGTGAAGTGTAGTTGAAGTCACTTGATGCGCATGCGCCGCGGGGTACCAGTAGAGGACAGTGTTGAAATAAGTTCATTTACTGTGCTGATTATGTCATATTATGTAATCACGCAAATTCGAGTTGCACGAGTTTTAATCTTTTTTTTGTTGAGATTTAGATGTTAAATCGACCTAATATACATAAGATGACAGATAATTCATCATCAACCATATTTCCTGGAAGTGTCCGGCCTACTTGCGGACGCGGCTCCCGTCGGCAACGTCCGTTGCTGGCTCACCGATGTGCTTGGCAAGCACCGATGGCGGCACCTGAGCTGCGTCGGTAGGATCACGTCCCATTTGCCTGTTGGGTTGTTAGTACTATGTCTGGCTATGCATTTTAAGACCAGGGCTCGTTTCGAGCGCCCGTGAACGTAATGAAACCTACCACTTACTGGTAGTTTTGACCGCCCGCGCCGGTGCGGCCAGAGTTACCACCAAGTCGCTCGCTGACGTTCTCGGCGGCGTTGCGAACCGCACCCTGGACGCCCTGGCCCTGGCGGCCACCGGAGGCAGCTGCAGCACCACTGCGGCCAGTGCCGCCGAACGTGGGGTCAGCCGTTCCGGGCGCCTCGCCGCCGTACACAGGGTTGTTGTTGGCCTTGTAGTCGGCGTCGGCGACGCTGGTGTTGTAGTCGGCCGAGCGACCACCGGCGGCAGTGTTGGCAGCACCGACGTTGGTGGCGCCGATGTTGTCGTAGCCAGCACCACCGGTACCACCGGCACCACCCGAGGTGCCCGCGCCAGCCATGCGGCCGGTCTGGCGGCCCGAGCTGGCCATGGTGGGATCGTTGCGACCCGCATGACCGCCCGCCATACCAGCACCGGCAGCACCGACAGCGGCGCCACCTACGGCACCAGCACCGACGTTGCGGCCAGTGTGACCGGAGCTAGCGGCCATGGTAGGGTCGTTGCCGGCGGCCATGCCCGCGTTGTCGAAGCCGCCACCCGCACTGCCCGCAGCACCGGCAGTGCGACCGCCGGCCTGGCGGCCAGAGCTGGCAAACGTGGGATCGTTTCCAGCGACACCGCTGCTGCCCATGTTGTCGTACCCACCAGCACCCGCGGTGGTGCCTGCGGCGCCGGCCGAACGGCCAGCCTGGCGACCCGAGCTGGCAAAGGTCGGATCGTTAGCGTCAAGACCACCCATGTTGTCATATCCACCCGCGGTGGTGCCACCTGCGGCACCGGCAGTGCGGCCGGTCTGGCGGCCCGAGCTGGCGGCCATGGTGGGGTCGTTGTTGCGACCGCCGGCGAGAGCAGCGCCGGCGCCACCAGCACCAGCGCCGGCAACAGCACCTGCGCCCACCGTGCGGCCGGTGTGGCCGGTGTGGCCGGTCTGGCGGCCCGAGCTGGCCATGGTCGGGTCAGAGCCGTCCAGGTCGCTTCTGGCAGCGTTCATGTTGCCTGCAGCGCCGGCGCCCCCGCGGCCGGAGCTGACAAAGGTAGGGTCGTTGCTGTCCAGGCCGCCGCCGCCGGCAGCGGCGGCGCGCTGGTTGCCCGCAGCTCCGGGGCCGACACGGCCGCCGGTGTTGCTGTAGCTGGGGTCATTGCTGGCATAGCCAGCGCCAGCGCCTCCTCCTCCCGTCGCTCCCGTAGCGCTGCGGTCATCGATGACGCCTGCCGCGGCGGCAGAGCTGCGCGTGTTGCGGCCGCTGCCGACGGCTCCCGCACCCGCGCCACCAAGGCCCTGCTGCTGCTGCTGGCGGGCGCCACCAGTGCGGGAGTTGGACGAGTCGTCGTACGGGTCGTTAGTGGTGGTGTTGTCGGAGCCGTGGGACTTATCAGGGTCCAGGACGTCCTTGATCTTGTTCACGATGGAAGACATTTTGTATGAGTTGGATTGGATGAGGAATGTATGGATGGAAGGGATTGGTGGATGATGCCTCCGAGAAGAAGGTTGCAAGAGCAGATGTCCCTCATCCTTATATATCCCAAGGAGACGGATAATGCCCATCCGACGAGGCCGTATTCGTCACCCTTGTTTCTTTGTCGCTCCATGCTCCATGATTCTGATGTCATGAACGGGGGAGTCGAAACCTGAACAAGGTGCCTTTGCCAGAGGTAAGAGCAACATCTGCCGTCATCTTCCAACGTCCAGCACCCCTAGCTATGGGCGTCATTCTATGCCGTCGTCATCCCTGTAGAGCACACACCTGGGAGTCGATGTAGCTGCATAAGCTTTGCAATGTCCGCATGGACTGGATTGGATAAATTGCGGGGAAGTAGCAAAAAGGACGGGCCTGTCTAGGTCTGCTGTCGAGCTGCTTTCATGTCGAGACCTGGATAGAACGATGCACCTTGCTTGCGGAGGCAAATGCAAACAGCTCACTCTTTCGGAGCTGCAAGGTACTTGTTTTGTGCCAATAGTTGAGCGGGCGCTCTTTGTTGCCGTGTCTCGTGCTTTGACACGGCATGCAAAAGGGGCATCATAAACCTGTTATTTCTTCTCAAAGTTCGTACATGATGTTCTAGGTCCTGCTTGGGAGCCACGCCTCCGCAAAAGAACTCGGAGCCATATTGATCCTCCGGATACAGACACACCAGGTTTGGAACCTACTATACGACATATGCCATGATATCAGAACATGTTACGGTTGATCAAGATGGATGATCTGTTGTCGGTGGCGGTACTTTTGTCAATGCTTTCAGCTATCAAGGTTGGCAAGCCATAATTTCTGATCCGATCAAGCTTACCGAAAGAAGCTCGAATCGAGCTTACTTATTGAACTGCCCTGTGTATATGAATGAACACTGCACTGGTATTGAATGGGTTTGGCTGGGTGGCGACACGTTTATATAAGCAATGACGGCATGATCGGCATGATGCCTCTCGATGATGGCATAGCTACAAAATGACTTATGCCTAAGGGACGTATCTTTGGCATTCCATTGATGTTGATACTGTCTCTGCTACTTTAAGAAGACGTATTCATATGTCTTTCTACTTTTGTCAGATTGCACACTCGAGAGCTTCGACCGGATAATTCCTGGCCCTCGTTCTGGGAAGCTCCAACTGGAGCTCAAGCTACAAGAAAGCTTTTGATGTTCCGCGGGTAGTCAATCAGGCGCATTACTTGATGCTGAAGAAAAAGTTCAACAAGTATCACGGACAGAAGTGAGCACGCAGTTGATCGGAGAACAAGACTCCGTCACCTGGACAGAGTAATCATGCTTGAAATGGAAATGGTATCAGTGACAGCATTTTCCGAAAGAAACAACACCGTGTCCGACAATCAACAACAAGTAGTCGAGACATTGGCTCCCGCGAACTATCCAGCAGATCGAGATTCGAGATGACGAGATCAACGAGTCTTTGGACATGCCGACTGAAAAAGAAGGCGGCCAGATGATCGGCAGAATGCAAATATATGCGCCACGAATCTGGCATAGATGAAACAGCCGACAATGACAACGGAGACGACTAATAAGCAGTGGCAAGATGGACTCCAGCAGGATCCAATAGATGATGATAGCGTGCAGGCATGAGAGACAATTCGCTTGGAGGACGATGAGATTGGCCGAGTAGCACTACGAAATAAGGTTGAGTCAGACCCGACTTCCCTGGCAACGACCCAGGCAACACAGGAACTATGTCTTACATGGCTGAGTTGGCTCACAGGCCCGACCAGTGCAAGTCCTGGGAACCTAAACATCATCCGGCTGAATGGCAGCAACAGCTGGTCCTTCTTTGCCGGTATGCTAAGATGCCGGTAATGACGTCAAAGGGCGTCAGCGACATCATGACGACCGGTGTGGCCCGTGTGTGGGGCAGGCCAAATCAGTCATATTGCAGCACAAAGAGGAAAGAGCGAGCTGGCACGCATCCTGTGTAACGATCCTCCATCGTGCCTTCCTCGCTGTGCTGTCAAGTTTCTCCGGAAAAAAAAAAAACTCCGATTATAATGGACGTTGATGTCGCTGTGCTCTGTCGCATCTCACGTGACAACATTCAGCAACACGTGCACTTCTCTTGTCTGGTCTCGTCCGGCTCGGACTCACGGTTTCTACTCCGGCCGAGAAAGTAGTATGGCGGAAAAAGTTGCCCTACCACACTGGTGATACTACTAATCTTGCCACGGAAATGCTGTCCGAGGCAAGCCGTGGATATGATGACCACCCTTTGGCTCTGGGCAGAGTCAATTTGCAAGCTACGGAGTATGTATTCCTGGATGGACCGCTTGAGCTTCTCAAGACATGTCTCTCAAAGAATGGACAAAGTCAAAGTTGATCATTCATCCTTTTACAAGTACAATGCATATAGATAGTGCTTTGCAGCCCCAGGAGATGGCTTGTTGGCCATGGCCGACGCAAGTCAAGCAGCACGGGCAAGTAGGTGAAAATCAATACTGCCGGCAACGCTCAGCATCATGATCTGGCACCGACTTCTCATCATTGCCTGCCTGTTTGGCATGGCCGTGGCGTCAACACACGGAAATGGGTGCTATCTAGGTATTGCCATGGCTCCTTGGATATGACTTTGACGAAATTAGCTGACTGGCTTGTAGAAGTTATCAGGCACAATGATGGCAAAGCAGACTGCGAATGCTTCCTCGCAAAGACGGCTACTTTGCCGGCATCGTGCGTTCTCTCTCCATGTGGCTGCATGGACAACTCCAACTCCTCCATCTTTGCTTGTGCTGACAAAAGCAATAGAACTTCAACGGTGACGGTCACGGCACGCCCAGTCACCGTCACCCATCCGGAGACCCGGATCGTCTATACGACGACCACCGAGACCCCCCGCATTATAGCGACAACGACCACGTATACGTCCATTATTCCTACAACCCTCATCCAGGAAGGTGTCACTTCGCATACTGTGTTCACCACGGATACCCTCACCAGCTATCTGTCGACCACGCTGGTGACGGTGTACAGCTCTGCCTCTGCCGGTGAGCGAAACAGAGCTGCCAGCAGGCGAAGCCTTCTTGCAGCGTGTGGCGGCATCCCGGCATATGCATCCAACAACTGCCTCGACAGCGCACAGTACTCGCTCGCGTGCCGGCGTGCCAGCGGCGCTGCCATCGGGGCGACTACGGTCGTGGCTCTGCCGCCGGCTATTGTGACCGTTCAGACGACAATTACGCCGACCGTCACGGACCGCGTGTACATCACCGTCACCAACACCGCAACGGCAACGGGTGCTGCTGCATCGACCGAGGTGTCCACGCAGCTGGTCGGGTGGGTGTCGTTTGTCTCGACCAGCACATTCTGGATCACATTGGATACGACGGCAACGACAGACATTGCCACAGTGACAGGAGGCACACTCACGAAAACGACGGTTGTTCCTACTCGTTAAACCGACTATAAGGTCCATAAGCTCACTGATTGGATGAAGCAGGTTGATTTTGAAAGTTAAATTGATACACTAAAAATAAGATACACAAGGAGAAAAAAAACGTAGAGGTATATCGAGAACAAATAGATAAATAAACAATAGTAATAAAGGACAACACGATGCGGTATTTCTAGCGCAAAAGTACAGCCCACGCAAGCCCCCATGTGAAGCCAACAGAAGAGAAGAGCAACAAAGGTGACAAGCGGAAGAAAGAAGAAACGAATGAGTTGAAATCATAAAATATAGTGATTGTGGGATAGAACATCTGCAAGAGTAGCTTTTGGCTGATCCCACATACCGTCTATACTTGGTATCATCGTGTAGTCCAGAAAGTACTAGAACAAAACGAAAAAAAAAAAAACATCGTAACGAAAAGAGACATAAGATCGTTGAGCAATCATTAATGTCGAGCGAAGAGAAGAGAAGAAAGAAGAGAAGCGAAGAAGAAGGGAGAAAGAAGAAGAAGAAAGAAGGGGAAAGGTAAAAAAAGAAACAAAAGAACAAATACTGCTAACCGCGGAACGACTGAGGAGGTCCCGAGTTACGGAAAAAGTCGGCCATGTCCTGCGTTGCCCGCGACGAGACGGACTTGGCCTCGCGCGGCTCAAACTTCTTCATGGGCGTCCGCCCGAGCTTCGCATTCGCCGAGTGCGCGGCGGTGATGGAGATGGAGGTGCCAAAGGTGGCTTCCATGTTGGCCGGCATGCTGCTGGTCGGCAGCGGCGGCACATTGTTGCTGCTAGAGAAGACGGAGCCGGCGCGGCTGGCGGTTGACCGCGCGTCAAAGACGCTCGAGCCGCCCGACTGCGAGCCGTTGCTGCTCGAGGCAGCAGCCTTGCGGCTCGTGCTGTTGCGGCGCGTGAACCGCGACATGAAGCTCGAGGTGCTCTTCTTGGAGACGGGCGGCGGCTTCGATGCCGGCTTCTGCGCAATGCTAAAGGGAACCGGCTTGTTGTAATTGCTCGGCGGCGGCGGGACGCTGTTCAGAAAATCAATGAGGCTCTCCTCCTTGGGAGGGGCCGCAGCGTGTCTGCTGCCGCCCATCAGCTCGGCCTCGAGCTCCTCCTCCTCGTCGGTGAGGTCGATGGCGTACGGGTCTCTGACGCGCCGGGTCTTGCGCTTGGGCATGCCACCGGGTGGCATGTCGGACATGCCGTTGCTGTTGCCGGTGCCCGCATGACTTGCGGCGCCCTTCTTGACCAGGGCGGCCGACGAGCCCATGGAGCTCTCGGTGACGTTGGTCGAAGTACCACTGTAGCGGGCGCTGGGCGCTGAAGCGTCGCCGCCGTGACCGCTACCGCCGCCGCCAATAACACCCGTTTCGGGGTCAAAGTCGGTGGTTGGGCGGAACAGGGCCATGTTGCGGCTAATGCGGCGGTTCTTGATGGAGCTGGGCGGCGGGCCGCGGCGGATAAACTCAATGAGTTCCGAGTTGTCGTCGCGGAGGTTGACGGCAGCACTGCGGGCCTCGAAGCGCGGCCGCGGGCGGGCGCTGGGGCTAGGCGCACTGCTCGAAGTCGAAGGCGGCGTTGCCTTGGGCTTCGCCGCCATGTTGCGCACAGCACCGGCCTGAGGGGGAGGAGGTGGCGCCGACGCCGCTGCGGCGGACTTGGGCGGACCCGTCTCGCGAATAAAGTCGGCGAAATCAGTAAGCGACTCCTTGGCCACGCGGGCCTCGCGTGCTTGCGGCGGCGGGCCACGGGACTTGGACGGCGCATGATACATCGCGGGCGCGCCGCCGCCGCCGCCGCCCGGCATCGTGCTGCTGCTGGCGGCGGTCGGTGGTGGTGGTGGTTCGTCGGTGCGGGAGCGCGCCACGGACATGGACCGCTTGCCCTCGGCACGGCTGTTGTGGTTGTGGTTCACAGACGACGAGCGTGAGAGAGCCTGGCTCTT
The DNA here is from genome assembly GCA_019925475.1 of Ophiostoma ips. NCBI lineage: Eukaryota > Fungi > Ascomycota > Sordariomycetes > Ophiostomatales > Ophiostomataceae > Ophiostoma > Ophiostoma ips. The sequence goes on along the minus strand of JADHKN010000028.1, from coordinate 113,121 downwards.
GCCGCCGTCATCGCTCTTCCGGCCCTTGACAATGCTGGAGTTGTTGCCTTCGTAGATGGAGCGGGACGACTCGACATCCCGCATGCCCTCGGGGGTCAGCGTGTACTGGATGGTCTCGTCGCTGTGGATGAGCTGCTCAAAGTTGCGCGCAACGTCCTCGGGGCGCATCACGGCGCTGCTCTCCTCGGAGGATCGCTTGTGCGAGAGCTTGGTGATGGACGATGGGATGGACGCCACGCTCTGCTTGCGATCCGCGACTGGCTCGACGTCGGGGCGCAGCTGTGCCCGGTGGTGGTCACGTGCATGGTCACGGTCACGGTCACGGTCACGGCCGGAGCTGACAGAGGAGGACCGATCCGTGACCAGGGATGGCGACGGCGGTTGCATTTCGGACCGAGTGCCAGACGCGCGCACGACGACCGTCGTGGTGGTGGTGGTGGTAGTGGTGGTGACGACACTGGCAGCTGCTGCAGCGGCTGCAGCCGACGAGGCAGCCAGAGCTTCCTGGCGCTTAGCACTGCGCTCGGGCACTGCTACTTTCGCTTGCTTCTCCTTGGAGGGCGCCTCGGGCTCGTCGTCGTCGTCGTGGAAGAATGTGCTGGGCGTCGAGGACGCGTCGACAACATTTAGCTTCTTGGGGGAGGCCGGTGCGACGACGCCGCGCTTCTGGGGCGGTGCCAGGGCGGGCTCAGCGGCGGCGGCCGCCGCTGACGACTCTTCGGCGATGCGCTGTGACGAGATGGAGCGGGAGGGGTTGTTCGCGGCGCCGCGGGCGTTGAACTCGGGCGACTCGTTGCGCGAGCGGGCTCCCCCGGTCTGGCGCGGCGTGGGCACAACATCGATGACGCGCTGGGAGCGGATGCTCGAGGAGCGCGTCGGGACGATGGACACGACGTAGTTGTTCTCGGACACGGGGGGCGAGTTGCTGAGGCCGGAGATGGATACGCGCGAGGACGTCATGATCTGGGCCTCCTCGGCAAAGTCGTCAATGTCGTCAATTTCGTCAATGTCGCCGATGTCGTCCTCCTCCTCGTCGCCCGGCTCCGAGACGCCATCGTTGTTGTGCACGGAGGAGGCGGAGACGGAGACGGCCTGCTCGTGCGCTGTGGTGATGGCCGCCCCGATCACAGTGGGCGGCTGCACGGACCACAGCGGGGGTGGCTTCTTCTTCTGGCTGGGTGATGATGGCGGCGCCGCCTCGCTGCTGGGCACGGACACATCCTTGTTTTCGTCGCCGCCCTCGGGCACGTATGCCCGTCTCGGGGCAGCTGGCTGGGAGGACGCCCGCTTGTGATGGCCGGAAGCCGCTTCTGCGACGAAGAAGGGCATCAAGACACTCTTGGGCCGTCTGCCAGTAGCCGCAGCACTCTTGTCATCGGAAGAGACGGGGAAGAGGAGATCGGCAAGCTCGCCCGGGTTCGCAGGGAGCGGAGTCGCGACAGCTGCGGCAAGCCAGTCGCCGTCGGTCTTGGCAGATTCCGTCGTCATTGTCGTCGTCGCTGTCGTCGTGTTGGTGGTGGTAGTGGTACTACTTGCCCTGGCATGGTCCGTGCCCTCGGGAGTATCTGGAAAGGTCGTCCGCATTGTGGATGCTGGGGATTTAAGGCTGATGGCGTCCCTCGTCGCGCCGCCGTGGTGGTAGCTGTCGGCCAAGCCCTCCTCGTCGAGGCTGGGCTGCCGCAGGCTGTGGCTGGAACGGACAAAGTCCAGAGGCGACCGCGGCTGCAAGGCATCCGAGGGGGACGCGATGCGTATGCGCTTCTTCCATGCGCGCCAGAGGCGGCCGATGGTGCGATCAAAGGCCACGCGCTCCATGTCGACCTCGTCGACGACAATGCGCTCGGCGACATGGATGATGGGCATGGGCTCGGGGCCGGCGGCGCTGTCGTCGTTGGCCTTGCGGCCGCGGTCTTGCAAGAAGCGCGTGCGCTGGAAGGCCGCCTGCCCCGCCGATGTGAGGGCCTGCTCGCCCATGAACTCGAGAATCGATGTCAAAAAGATGGCGACGGCCGGCGAGACGGTCTCGCCGAGGAGGGCCTCGCCGCCGTCGCCGTCGCTGCCGACGCCGCCGTCGAGGTTCTCCTGCTCCATGTAGTAGTCTTCGTCTTCCTCCTCCATGTCGCCGAGCGACGAGTAGACCATGCACCGCAGGCGCGTGCGCTTCCACACCAGCTCGAGGTCCCAGTCGTTGGGCGAGAAGGACGTCTGCGAGGTCAGCATGTCCTCGTCGTCGCCGCCGCCGAGGTACTCGCGCAGCTCTTCGTCGGCCTGGCTGATGGCGTCCTTGGCCAGCTTGGGCTTGAGCACTTCGGTGACGGCCGGGCGCAGAGCCGACAGAGACGCCGAGCGGGCGAGGGACAGGAAGCCAAAGAGCAGCTGGTCAAGGAAGTTGTTGACGAGTTGCAGGGCGGCATCGGTGACGACGGCGGTCTCGCCCGACGGCTCGATGCCGTACTGGTCATACCACTGGTTGGCGTGGTTGTCGTGGTCGTTTGTGACAATCTGCGAGGCGGCCGAGGCCGCGATGAAGGCGGCCGGTGGGGAGACGACGACGGGCGGCGCCATGAGAGAGTAGCCGCTGGTGGATGGGCGGTCGCTGGAGATGCTCTGCGCACGCGATCTTGAGCGCGCGCGAGGCGAGGTCATGGCCGAAGGGGGCCGTGGAATACCGCCACCCGTGGGGTCCCACGAGGCGTGCGCCATGATGCTGGTATGTGGTAGAGGGTCGTAGGTGTTGGTGACTGTGTGATACGTACGTGGGAGAAGGGACCAGGGAGAAGCGCAGTGGGAAAAAATCGGACCAGGTTGGATATATTGCCTGGGCCGTTCAGCCGTCTTCGTAAAAAGCACTGAAGAAGCTGCGTTCCGCACTACTCAGCTCCGGAAGTCTCTCGATGCCGAGATTGTGTGCCCTCTCTCTGTGTTGATTTGTGGAGAACAATATATCGTCCCCCTTTTTCCCCGTTGTGAGATTTTTCGATTTTGGATTTCCGTTCCTGGACACTGGAGGATCGGGTATGTGTGTTGGTTCTCGTTGTGGCGAGCCAGTCAGCTCCGCTTCCTGTAAGACAGCTATTACCCTACGGTAGGACAACACGCAGTGAGATATCGACTTTGGGCGGTGGCTTGCGGCGCGGAGATTATGAGCAGCCGTAGAAAAGAGGGTGAGAGGGCAAACGAGTTGTTACTGGCGGGAGGCGGTCGAAGTGGGAAAGAAAGCAAAGTCTGCGTCGGCGTCGGCGTGTCGTTAGAATGAATGAAAGAAGAGCAAGATAATAAAAACGAATGCAAGCGGATGAAAACCGAGACTGTGGCAGCTATTAGCGGCTATTGTGCAGCAATTGGCGTGGAATATGGAGATAAGCGAGAGGCAAAGCGATAGGTGAGGTGCGTGTGAGGTCAAGCTTGAAAAAAAAAAAAAAAAAGGAAAAGCGAAAGGAAGATGAGACACGGGAGCGAGGAGAGACAAGAAAGGAAAGCAAACGAAAGAGGAAGCAGAAACGGCAGACGGCAGAAGCAAGAGAGAAAGAGAAATACGGAGTACGGAGTACGAATAGCCTGGCATGGCCTGGCATGGCATGGCCTACCCAACTGAAACAGACAAGCCCAGGTACGAGTACTGATCGCCAGGGACGCCGTTTTTGCGTGGGCAACGGCAGAGATGAGCGCGATCAGATGCAAAGTGGAATTCTCAGTGGGGAGAGGAGAAGGGAGAGGAGTGCGTTTCCACCTTGGTTCTGTGAATGCTACTGCGTATGAAGTAAATTCCGGGGGTCTTGAAGGAGCCGCTGCTGCCGGTACGACCCTGCATATGGAGATATTGATAGTGGTGGGTGAGATGGCGACTGGCCTGTACGAGCTACTCGTACACGGTCGCACGAGAGTCAGGTGTTGCTGAACACTCGGGAGGGACTTGTCGAGATGGAAGGACGGCTGTCTTGTCCGGCTGCGCGAAAGACACTGTCTAGAGTGGGCGATTGGCGGGATAGATGCGCCAGAGATGTAAAGTGCAAGAGGAGAGAGCTCAGGGGTAAGAGTAAGAATACGAGTACTCGACTCACGACCAGAGTCGCCATGAAGAATGTGCAAACCACTTGGCCAGGCAGAGAGGGTATGTAGGACAAGAAATAAGCAATCAGAAGGACAGGGGCGCAGTGGTGTGACGAGGCGAGGGCAAGCAGAACAGATATGGCGATATCAAAAAAAGGAAGAAAAGAAAAAGAAAGCAGGCTTGGAGGGGCGATGCAGAGGCATGGCGCAGACAGTGGGCAGAAACAGGGGGGGGGCAAGAAGCACTGAGACAACAGAAAAAGACAAAGAAAGGTACGGGACATACCGTAAGAAGTGCACGCGGGACTCACGATGTCGTCAAGGCTCGCGTGAAGAAGAAGAAAAAAAAGAAAAGAGAGATCGAAAGTGTTGATGTGAAGATGCGCGCGAGGAGAGGCGGAGCGGCGACGAGGAAAGGGTCCGGACTAAAGGGGTGGCGTGAATGCTGGTCTCGGTCTCGGTCTGTCAGCAGCAAGTACGAGTATTCTTCGGCCGGTGAGCTACGGGCTGTGTTGAGTGGCAAGTGGCAGGAAGCGTTCCAGAAGCTGAGCGCGGCGACGATCTTGGCCGAGTTCGGGGTGTGGGTCTTGGTGATGCTGATGCGTGTGAGCCAACTCCTGTGCGGATGAGAAAGTGAGTGACAAAGTGGGCGCAGAGCGTTGAGCGTTGTTCGGAATATTGCGCGGATGTGATGTGCAGTCTGTAACAGGGCTCGAAAAAAAGAAAGAAGCCCGAACACAAGCGTGGGAGGGCGTGGGCGGGACGTCGACGGAGGGCGTTAAGGAGGGTGTTAAGGAGGACGTCGAGGAAGACGTCAAGGTAGGCCGTCGAGAAAGGCCGTCGATGATGAAGAGTCGTACTCCGTAGATACGAGTACAAAAGATAGAAAAATGAGAATAGAAAATGAAATGCCTACTCCGTAGACACGCCGTACGTCGTACTCGCAGAAGAGGCAGAGGAAGCAAAGGAGAAAAGGAACAGAGGGAAATGAAACCGCCACTGCAGGTGAGACACAGCATGGTCTGTCTGGTTGCCGTTTGGCAGACGAGCGGAGGGTCTGTGCAGGAGATGTTGAGCCGAAAAGGGGAGAAAACAGGGGGGGTGCAATAAAGAAAAGAATACTACGGGGATGTACTCCGTACGAGCAATAAAGAAGTACCACTACATATGTAGAAAATCAGAAAAGCAAATAACATGGCATATCCAAGCCCCAGAGGCCTCGGGAAAGGCTACGGAGTACGGAGTACAGAGATAAACGGTCCATTTAAAAAACAAGCGAAAAGAGAATGGAGTCGAATTCGGGTCAAAGCGTGCGAGAGGTGATAGACCAGAACCAGAACCAGAAGAAGACAAAGGGCCGCTGGCCCAAGCGGATGTCTGCAGCAGCACAATGGCACTGCGGAAAATCGCAGAGGAAATGTGAGAGCTTCCACTTACGTCGTAGATTTGCGTGGTGGGCGTGGCCGACATACAGCGAGAGGTCACTACGGAGTAGAGTTGAGAGAGAGAAAGGGGCTAGCTGTTGAGCGAGAAGCCAATAGACTGCCCACGGACTACGTACTAGAAAAAGGGGAAAGAGAGGCTTGGCCGCGGAGTGGACCCGGCGATGCTTCGTACGATGCATGAGAGAATACAAGTATCCGTACGGGTATTAGAGAGAAAGAAGAGAGAAAGAAGGGAGAAAGAAAGAGAAAAGATATGTACTCCGTACGATACGAGTGAGTGAGAGATTCTTCCGACAACTGTCAGTGTCATGATATGCGAGTACAATAATACACATACGAGTATATATTCCGCATGTTTATGTTCTCGTAAAATATATTCCCGGACATATTAACACAGACGCTGCAGCGCGCACGTTCACAAGATGCGATGCGAACCAGGGCATGTTACGGGGTATCTATCGTATTCGACATGTGGCAAGCAACGAGTTCGACCGAGGGATAGTATGTGATCAAACGCTTGCCTTGATATAGGCAAGTGTGCAGAGAAGCGAGGGATTGCTCTTGCTCTGTTCCTTGACATGCAGAGCAGGGGGCCTACATTACGAGTATTAATAGCACTCGTACACGCGATGAAGGATGCACCTCCGTCCTGTCTCCTTGGCCTCGGGGCGGGCCCTAGGAGCAATATCGCAAAAGAAGGGAGAAGAGGGCTCCAAAAAGGTTAATTCGAAGAGGGCACGAGCGGCGCGGATACTGACCGCAAGTAAAATATTGAAAAAAAAAAGAAAAAGAAAAAAAGGACGGGCGGACACGGACGGGCTAGGGCAGAGAGGGACGGGGCTAAAACCAGGGGTAACCCATCACTAGCCAGAGTACGGAGTACGAGTACTCGTATCGTATCGTATCGTATCGTATCGCACACATGATATCACAAATCCTGTTGACTACCGATATCTACGCCGCCATGCAGAATTGTCATCATGATGTCGCCAGACTGCTGATCTTCCTGGGGCCTGCATGCAAACTTGAGACACGACGTTTGATCTGCCAGCACGGAGGAAGCAGATGGTGTCGGAGTCCCTATCTTGTACATACGAGTACATACTTGTACCGTGCAAACGTAGGGCTAAAACCTCTGGATCAACTGGCATAATTACGACGGTTCACCATGTGGAAGAAGTTGCACGGGTCCGGTGGAAATAGGGAGTATGTCTGTTATCAGCTGTTGCCGGCCATGGTCCCTGCTCTCGTCTCCCGTTGAGACCCCTCCGTATTTCAGCAGCGCCGTGCCTTGGCGGCGCATCATTTTACCCAACTTGCTGCCGCCGCCGGCCACAATACGAGTAGCCTCAAAAGGTTGTGCGGTCTCATTCCGTGCATTTTCTACTTGAGCACCGATCCTGTTCCTGCAGAAAGCACTGGCCAAGAGCCACAGAAAACTACGACGTACGGAGTACGGAGTACGGAGTACGGAACAAATGAGTGCAAGAACAGAAAGAGAGCCGCAAACAACGAGAACAAGTACGAGTACTCCGTACGGAGTAAGCAAAAAAGGTTGTCTGCGGAGGCCCTGTGAATGCTTCTTTGTGATAAATCTGGCAAGCGTTGGTTCGGTTTTATTTGGAATCCTCGCGTGGCACCCGTCACGTGTCGCCTAGTCCACTAGCTGTTGGGCTTTACAAGTGCTCGGGGTATTTTACGTATTAGTGCGCGAGACCGGTACCGAATAAGCTCACTACCATGCGATATATTGGCATAAATACGAGTACGATGAATAGGTGCTGTCTGTTGAAGCGGGCTACAAATACGCATCTTGCTGGAAAGTCTCTGCTTGTGGAGATGTTCGTACGAGCACACAGGAGATGTCAAGATAAAGTACTGAATAAAACTCGAAAGAAAAAAGCCGTGAACAGCTGGGAGGATACGTTGTATGTCGTATGTCGATACGGCAGATATTCTGTCCTACCTTCTTCTTTGAACCACGTCGTATGTCCATTTCAACAGTCAGTGCTTCGGCGCACCATGTAGTATTTGCAACGGCGGTCAACACCTTTGGCACGACGCATTGATCACGACCCCCCCATGATTGTCGTCGCCGACGCCGATCAACAACATCTGACGTGCAAGTCACTCACCGCTCCGCCGTCCCAGTACTTTGTACTTGTTCGTATGAGCACGCGCATGGATTACGTCGTAGAAACGAGCTGTTCAGCAGCCCAGCCTTATGCATGTCTCACAAGGGGTATTTCCAGCAGTCTTGAACACAATGTGAATTGCCCAAATGCCGGCACCATCGCATTGGATAAAAGGACAACAGTGGAAACGAAACAGGCGTTCAGCTGGTTGAGATTGATTCCAGCGCCGTGGCAGGATGGCCGATTAACACTATCCCTCGGAAAATAAACAGCACTAGCACAAACGGCACATTCTAACAAAAATCGTGCATAAACCCTCCTGGTTCCGAGATGCAGGTACTGCATCAAAACAACAACAAAAAAGAGCATCATGCAGTGTCGGCAAAAGCTTGGACAAAATACTACGAGTACGGAGTACGGAGTACGGAGTACGGAGTACGTGATACTACCTACCTCTTGTACCATTATCTCGAGTTTTATTTCTCTCATATAGGGGAAGGGATTTTCCTATTGCGCACGCTATCTGGTTCCAACACTGCCATGCCTCTGGAGCGTTACAAGATGCTCATTATGATTGTAGGGCCAGGATGGCGCAGGAAATGATGATGTTCCCTTGAATAGAAAATCTCTCACAGGGTAAGGTTACGTAGCCACGGGCCATGGGCCACAGGCCACGGGCCACAGCCACAGGCCACAGGCCTTGGGCCATGGCTCATACCAAGGCACAGCGTCGCACTGCTCTTGCAGTCCTGCAGAGGAAAAGACGAATAAGAACAAAATAGAAATCAAAGGAGGTACGGCATCCATTCAAGATGTGACCCCAACGTGTGTGAACTTTTGCTACCGGATAACCTATGTCCATCTCGGCATGTAACTGCTGCTCCGCACACCATGCTCGTATGTGTGTGATACGGATTGTTCGCATGCAGGGGCAGGTTGCTTCCATTGTTTTTCTTCTTCTTCTTCTTCTTCTTCTGTGTCGTACCTTGCACGTCGTTTGCCAACGCAGTTGCATTGCATCGCAGCATTGCATTGCTATCTCCATATTTGTCTAACAGACACACTTGCTAACCCAATCGGTACTTTTTTTGTGCTGCAGAGGAGATTTCACCAGAGATTGGAGCCCACCGAAAAAGAAAAAAAAAGAAAGCAAAAAGAACACACGCAACCCATTCTCATCTGCCTTTCCCCTATTCCATGCATGCATCGCATGCCAGGGCTAGCTACGGAGTACTCCGTACGAGTACTCCGTACTCCGTACCGCTCATGCCGGCGCCTTTCTCTGGGGTAATGGGAAATAGCTCCGGCCCGTACGGAGTACTATTCGTCTGCTTCTCCGGCTCCTTCGCTGAACGTCAGCATCTCATCACAGGAGGCAGTAACCCTTATCAAGACGAAGCATGTGTAGTTGGCTGGCCTTGTCATCGTACCAATCGTCCGGGGTAACCACTGACCCCGTGTTGTACGATATACAAATCAGCCTTGGACCCAGGCGTACTCGTAAGCACAGCCGTGTACTCCGTAATAGTCGTACTCCAGCTGCTCTACCTTCAGCTTGGTCATCAGACGGGGGCCATCGTTCCCTGCCCCTGTTCCCTGTGCCGGTGAGGAACACGCGCTGGCGCTGCCACATGCAACCGGGTCTCTGAACATCGTACGCCGTAAATGTGATGCAACAACAAGCACCACAGACCTCGGCAACAGCGCCTCGACGTCTCCTGCCATCACATTCCGGTTCACAAACGATCCCGCAGTGAGCATCCGTCTTTGGTTCTTCTAAAACAAATAAAGTACTGATTATCTCTACTAACGCAGGATGCCAACTCCGTACAACTCGTAATCTAATCCAAGAGCCGTCCCATGCCGATGCCGTCAAACAGCGGGACGAGCCACGCGTCGATGCGCTTGCTCTCGTTGAGTGCCGTGTTGAACTTGTCGAGGGCGACGAGATCCTCGTTCCCACCATACTGATCAGCACTGCCTGCCGTCTTGCTGGGGTCGACGCCGAGGTCGGCGCAGTTCGGGTTGTCCGAGCTGGGATCGGCCACAACACCCCCCCGCAGCACATTGTCCGCCATGATCAAGCCGCCCGGGCGCAGCAGCCGCTGGGCGGCGCCGGGCGCGGACTTGGCAAGGACGGTCGCCAGGTATTCGGGATACCCCGACTTTTGCGCATCGATAAAGATGATGTCATATGGCTCCGCGGGTTCGAGAGCTTTCAGCCTGAGAACAGGTCAGCGGCTGGGGGGGAGAACAGAGCAAAGCTGGTCAAATCGCAAAACTTACGTCTCCAGGGCGTCTCCTTCGACGATCGTGACGTTCTTGATGTTGTGGTCGGCAAGGGCCTTTTTGGCAAAAGCAGCAAACTCGGGAGACTTTTCCAGGCCGGTCACCGTGCCCGTCGGGCCAACAGCATGGGACCAGACCATGGAGGAGAAGCCGCGGAAGACGCCAACCTCGAGGACTATTTGCATTGGTCAGTCAGTGTATTGGAGAGACCAAGGAACAGACAAGAGCACCCACCTCTCTTGGCTCCGGCCACGCGGGCGAGAAAGCTCATGGCTTGCGCCTGGTAGGGTGAGATGGACATCATGGACCACTCGAGGTTGGCAATCTCGGCATGATACTTGATGAGGTCCTCGGGGATCTGGCCGGATTTTTGGGCGGCGTACTCGAGGACGCGCTCGCCGACGGCGGTGTTGGGGTACAGGGCGGGGACGTTGGACTTCATTGTTGTGTGCGAGTATTAGATTGGAGCTGGATGGTGATAAGTGTTCAGGATGCGGCGTGTGCGGCGTGTTTTGGTAGAGTCTCCCTCCCAAGGAGGTGCGATCTTGTGCATATATATACTCGTGATGTGATAGCTGTGCGTGACGGCAGGTGCATCCCACTAGACCATATCCGGGACAACAACACGAAGCTAAGACAGGATGCAGTGGTTCGATGCATGCACGTACGAGTACTTGTGAGCTCTTGCCCCAAGCATCGGGCGTATCGGACTGTGTGGGATGGCGTCGGCTTGACTCGGAGGTGTGACACAAGTTTGGGCCAACGCTGTCGCCTAACTAAGATGAAGCCGAGCAGCAGGCCGGATTTAGAATCTGGAAATGCAGTCGTGCTGCAGGATATTTGCCAGCTACGAGTACGACGATGGGGCAAGCAAATGCATAGAGTACTTTTTGGGTTGGGGGGTTGGTTGGGCAAAGCGACGCCAACGAGGTAGGCAGCAGCGGCAGCTGTTCCTTCGATATTTCGTAGAAGTTGGCGGATGTCGTCATAGTGGGCGTCAGCATGCACGGGAGAGCATCAGGAGACGGCGTTTGTCGTAATTCCGCAACTACGGTACAGTAGCGGCTGCGTAGCTGTTGTATCTTAACGGCCGGCAAGAGCCGTCGCACAGGGTAGCATATAGGCGACTATCGGCGGTGCGGCTCTCAAGTCCATTATGAGGCCGGAGGGGCTGCTTGAAATTAGATTCATTTTGAGAAAGCATAACATTGTTTGTTTGTAGAAATAAACTAGAATAATCAAATGGCATTGGTATGTAGGAGATCTTTTCATGGACGATAATAAATGAAAATAAACTTAGGAATAATATGAGTCAAAACAGATTAAAAATGAATAAAATATCACAGAATTATACTTGCGAATATAAATGCAGCATTTAATCATAGTACCAGCTGATAGACATGATTTCACATAATTTACTCGGGTTTACTACCTTGGACACACTTCAGTCATGATCTGTACTCCCGGAATGTCAAATAAGCGAGTGCTCTAGATCCGAGTCACTGTCCATAATGCAAGAGAAGCAAGCTCAGAGTATTCATTGCTTTTGTGCCAGGCATAAATGAAAAATAACACGGGAAGAAAACAAAAAAAAAAAAAAACACAAAAAAAAAGACAGCAACGATAGATGCAAAGCCAGAATATACACATGCAGAAATAGAAACAAAATGCTTGCCCGCAGACACCTTGGTCCAATGCAGTACCACCCAGATCGCAGACGGCGTCCCAAACACAGCAGGGCCTATGCAGTCCCTGACCATCACTTGAGTGCCGGCGACATCTTCCCATTAAAAACACCGCCTCAAGCCAGGCGCGATGCGCGATGCGCGACGCAGCACCGCCTTCTATTATTCAGAGTCCTCGTCCGAGGTGGCCTCGATGTTGGCCTTCTTGGCCTTTTTGGCCTTGGCCTTCTCCGTCGTGGCCTTGTCCTTGGCGGGTGCAGCCGCAACCGCAGCCGCAGCACCCTCGCCGTCCTCTGCATCGCTCACATCGGCGCCCTCTTTCCGAAGCGCCGCGTTGATATCCGGAATGGCTTGGAGCAGGGCCTTGTACTGGTCGAGGGAGAGCGAGATGCCCTTCTTGCCGGGGCGCATCTGGCCCGCGCTGTCGTAGTACTCGCGAATGTTGATCAGGACGTTGTTGCGGAAGTGGGAGATGCCGATGCGGCGCATCTTGGACAGCTGCAGCGGTGTTAGCTCTTGTCTTCTTCCCCTTCCCCTTCTCCTTTCCCTGGGGCCGCAGACGTGCGACGCGCAGTTCATGCTCTCCACTGGTCACCCCATTCTACACACCTCCCAGTATGCGTTGCCATCCGAGTCCACCCCCTTTGGTGGTGCTGCTCTGGCCCGGCTGGCCTTGGACGACGCCACGTCGGCGCTGCTGCTGCCCTTGGCGAGCTTGCTCGAGCCGCCGGCCGATTCCTCGTTGGAGCGCTTTCCTGCCATGGTGGTCGGATAGGGCAGCTTTGATGGTGTAGTGTGAATGGCGGAACGCAACGAGGTCGAAGGGGATGCGCAGTTGGATTATACGTTGTGATATGATATAATAGAGGAAGAGATTCGTTATCGGTACGTCGTAGTGTACGGAGTAAGCTGGAGGTGATTCGCAGACGCTCTACGAGTAGCGACGAGTACAAGCAATGCGCCTGGTATCGATAAGGAGGCGCCGACGCGTCCCACTGTCGAGGAAGGAGCGACGCGCTGTCAGCTGCAATGGAAGGTGGGAGGTGCGATGAAAGAGTTCGACCTTGAGTGCTGACTAACACATAGCTACCAGTTCCTGATTGACTTCATTTACAATCCATTTCAAGGGGAATATATTTGATTTTTGATTGTTTGATTGAATAAACTCAAGCCCAACTCCAGATTCATCATGTTGGACCGCGCATCAACCCAACAGACGCCGACAAGCGCGTGTAGCCCCCGCATCTTGTCGGCTGGGCCCTGGAGAGCGCGCACTCGTACAATGCACAGCGGATAGATAGCGCACAAAACCACCACCTGATCCACTGTTATCAGCGTTGGAGAGCCTCGCTTTTGGGGAGGGGAGCTGCTAGACTCGTTCTGGAAGCTGCGGCACAGTAACGCCTTCCTATTTGGCTCTGCGTCGACCACCTTCCGCTGGGACGACATCCCACGCTGACGGCCGCATGAAGCCAGATTACGCCGCCGCCATATTGTCCGTCCACCACCCAAACGGGCCCTCCTCTCATATTATCATCCTCCCATACGCAACTCCTCACCACCCTCACCACCACCTTGACAGCACGCCTGCATCGCCTCGGACCAACAGGCATATCTCAGGCAGCTCTCCATCTACCCCCGCATATATATCTTGCTGCAAGGATGAAGGCCATCATCGCCGTGCCGGCCACGCTGGTCCTCGTCGCTCGAGCGCACACCAACAAGAGTCTGACGCCCGGCGGCATCTTTGCTGCTGTCCTGACGGCTGTTGCGCACGCGGTCCATCCCTGGAACCTGCCGTTTGTGCTCCTCATCGTCTTCTTCCTCGCGGGCACGCGCGCAACCCACGTAGGTGGCCCCGGCACTCAAAGAGAAACTCTTTCCCGTGCGTACTGTCTGTACTGTACTGACAGCAGCAGGTCAAGAAGAACATCAAGGCGAACCTCACGATTCCGGCCGGTGGCCCATCTGCTTCCGGCGGCGAGGGTCCGCGGACGCACATTCAGGGTACGAATAGCCTGCCTTCCTCCTATGAACTCACGCAGAAGTGCAATCGCCTGATTCTGACACCCAATTCCTCCCCCTTTTTTTCCCCTTTGATTAGTGTTTGCCAACTCAATTGTCGCCTCGATCCTCACTCTGCTGCACGCCTTTCAGCTGAGCCAGCGCAAGAAGACGCTGCTCGCGGTCTACTCCGGCTCGGCCTCGTCGGACATTGACGTCGAGCACATTGGCACCCTCTGCTACTCATGGGGCGGTGACCTGCTCGTCATTGGCATTATTGCCAACTACGCCGCCGTCGCTGCCGACACCTTCTCCAGCGAGCTCGGCATCCTGGCCACGTCGACCCCGCGCCTCATCACGAGCTTGACGCTGCGCAAAGTGCCCCGCGGCACAAACGGCGGCGTCACGCTTGTTGGCCTCGCTGCCGGCCTGCTCGGCTCAGCCATCATTGTTGCAACGTCTATGATGTTCTTGCCGTTCTGCTCCAGCGACAACAACGTGGCCAACTCGTCGGCGGCAGCCGCCGCCTCGGCGGGCGGCTGGACCGCCGCGAACCGCCGCATTCTGATGCTGTTCTTGACCGTCTGGGGTCTCCTCGGCAGCGTGCTCGACTCGGTTCTCGGCGGCCTGTTCCAGAGGTCCGTCAAGGATGTGCGGTCGGGCAAGATCATCGAGGGCGACGGTGGCCTGCGCGTTATTGTCGAAGAGGCACCCGGTGAGCACATGCACGGCACCAGCCGCGATGTCGATGCCCAGAAAAAGGAGGCAGAGGAAGAGGCAGAGGCAGAGGCAGAGGGAGAAGCCGCCAAGGACGCTGCCAAGAACCGGCAACGGCGGCCGAGCTTTGGCAATGTTAAGCCGAGCCGCGCCGTGGAGAACGGCTGGGACCTGCTCGACAACAACGACGTCAACTTTATCATGGCCATCACCATGAGCTACAGCGCCATAGTGGTTGCCGGATGGTACTGGGGAGTTCCAATGTCGTCCATTCTCAACCCATGAGCTTGATGCAGGTGTCTCGACCCCAACAAGGCGATGATGGGAGCATCTGGATATCCAAGCCTACGGCTCAGGCATCTCAAAGAGCGGACATGAAAACCGCATAATTCATAATAATACCAGGCGATTGCACCATGCCATAAGCGAGACAATCACGCTGTCATTGAACTAAAAGAGAGCGATATAGACTGAATAAAGGGATATTTAGAACAATAAAGAGCAAAGAACCACACGAAAAAAAAGAAAAAAAGAAAAAGAAGAAAAAAAAAAAAAGGCTGAATGACAATGAGGGAGGGAGGGGAGGATCAACAGGGGACTACTCGTCTACTCGTGACTGTTGTCGCCCGGCTCGCCCGAAAAGATATCTTGCACACCCGTCCATACGCCGCGCCCGCGCTCCTCCCAGTAGCCGTCTTTGCCGCCCTTGAGCCGCCACACCTCGTCGCCGTCGGGGCCCGTAGCCACCTTGGCAAACCACCGCGGCTTGTACTCCTCGCCCTGCTCCTCGAGCTGGCGCCGGCGCGTGCGCTGCGCCTCTTCCAGCTTGGTCTTCCACACCTCGGCCTCGTCCAGCAGGCCGTCCTCGGCGAGCCGCTGGTCCGGCCGCAGCCGGCAGTCCGTCGGCGCCATCTTGCCGCGCTCCAGCGCCGTGATCTCGTTGAGCGACACGGCAAACTGCGTCAGCCCGTACACCTGCGCCGCGTTGTCCACCAGCGCGCCCACGCGCCAGATCTCCTGCCCGACCGACTTGTTGCGCGGGTCCACCATGCGCAGGCTCGTCGTCCAGTTGCCCGTCAGCTGCAGGCCCGCCGGCTGCCCCGCCGCGTCGTACGTCTCCACGTGCACGTCCTCGCTGCGGCCGCCAAACATGCCCTTGGACCGGAACTCGACCGTGGCGCGCGCGCCCGTCGTGTCGTTGTTGACCGTCATCGTGCCCACGGGCTCGACGTACTTTTCGCCCATGACGACGTTGCGCAGAAACACCGTCGCCAGGCTCCACGAGTAGTGCTCTTCGCCGCCGCCGCTGCCGGGAAGCCGCAGCGACACGCGCACGCGGCCCTCGGTGATGATCTCGGCGCTCTTGCCCCAGAACTTTTGCGACGGCGCCGCCGCCTGCGCAAAGGACCACGCGTTGGCGTCCGCCTGGATGGCCAGCCGCACGGGGCGGTGGCACACCTTCTCGACGAGCAGGCGCATGCCGCCGCCGGGCAGCTCGGCATCGGTGCGCAGCAGCTCAAAGGTCTCGCCGAGCAGCGGGTTGAACGGCTTGCGCATGGCGCGCTCTTTGGCCCGGCCGCCCGAGAACTGCGACACGGCAAAGGCCGTCACGTACAGCAGGCGCTCCTCGGGACGGGCCTTGGCCGCTGCATCGTTAAGCAGCTGCGCGTACTCGAGCTGCTCGGCGATACGTTGCAGCAGAGACGTGGGCTCGTTGGCCGACACGGGCATGGAGATGGCCGACAGGTCCTTGCCGACGTTTTTGCGCACAAACGCGATAAGGCTGGGCGGCAAGACGGTGGCCGGTGGGATGGTGGTGCGCCGCTTGACCGTCTCGGACACCGGCAGCGGGAGCAGCGACTTGGGCTTGGGCGGGAACAGGTTGCTGCCGTCCGTCGCGCCGCCCGTGGCGTCGCCGGCGAGGTCCGTGTACTCGTCGTCGTCGCTCGCGACTGACGACCGCGACGAGACGCTGTTATGGATGGACACGGCGTCAATCTCGGACGCCGGCGACTCCTCGGGCTCGCTGTGGTTGTCGATGCGGAGCAGCTGTGACCGGTCCGCCGCCGCCGCAGCAGCACCGCCCTCGGCGGCGTCAAAGAACTCGTCGGTCGACGTGGAGTCGAAGCTGGCGCGCGGAGCGACAATGTTGGCGGCAACGGCCGATGCAGAGCGTCTGCGCTTGCTGGTTGCCAGCAGCGTGGTAAACTCGGTGACAACCGAATCGAGGTCGCTCAGGATCGCCTGGCAGTGCTCCTCTATGCTGCGCTCTTCATGATGCGTGTGGTGCGTCGCGTGCTGAGCCTCGGCGACGGCGGGCACGCCAAGCGATGATGATGCCGCCGCAGAGCGGGGCGCGGCGGCGGCGGCGGCGACGACTTGCGGTGCAGGCGGTGTCGCTGACGACACGCGGCGTTTCCAAAAGGGGCGGCGCTCGTTCTGCTGGCCCGCAGGTGATGATGCGGAGGATTGCTGCGCGGAGGGGTCCTCGCCGGGGTCTTCGTGGACGGACGGGGTGCTGGGCGACGGCAAGTACGGCTTGTGGGCGCCGGCGCCGGCGCCTTGTGCTGTCGGGTGAGGACCGGCCGCGGCCATGTCCTTGACGAGCCGTCGAATGGCGTCGCGCGTGCCAACGACGCGGCTCACGAGCACCTCCACCTGCTGCCACTCGCGCGTCTCGTCCTGTGTGCTGTGGGGAGCCGCGGCGGCTACGGCGGCCGTGTCCGCCACCTTTCTCGTGGGGTGCGTACTACTATTATGATTCGCAGGCGAAGACGGCAGCTCGGGCATGGACGCTGCTGCTGGGGCCTTTTCGAGGCCGCGCGCAATGTGGCTTGCCCGGTCCAGGGCGCGGGCCCAGTCGGCAAACTCGCGGTCGTTGGAGGCCTTGAGATGCCACACTTCGGCGCCCGAGTCGATAGTGATCTCGCGCCTCCGCTCGTCTGCGGCCACGGCGGCCAGGCTGAGCGGGACGGCACCGCGCAGTGCCGACGAGTTGCGGTTGTGGTAGTACGAGAGCGTGCAGGTGGCGTAGTCGAGCGAGAAGAAGCGACGCGCATAGCCCTGGCCGCGCTTGCGGCGGCGCTTCAGCAGCGTGCCGACGTGGTAGTTAGCCGACGCCGGGGTGGCCGAAGAGCCGGCCGACGTGCCGGGCCGAGCCGACGCTATGCTGCTGCCGCCGCCACCAGCGGCGCCCTTAATGCTGCCCGCTGCCGGGCCACCCCGGATGGACGCCGCCGCGCCATCCACGCCAGGAATGGCGGCGCTGTTGACGGCAAGGTGGCTGCTGAGGCTGTCGACGGAGCTGGCGGCGTGGTGGGTGCCGAGCTGGGGGCTGCTGTGCTTGCCCAGGCTGGACCGGCTTGCGCTCGCCACCGGGCCTGCCTGGAGGTTGGGCAAGCCGCGCGCCCCCTGGGGCGGCTGGCCTGTCGGGTAGGTCAAGAGGACAAAGGTGGCGTTCTTGGATGTTTGCTTGGAAAAGGTGTTGTCGAAGACGAGGCCGAACATGCCGCCATTGCCGGGCTGTACGTCATATGTACCGATGGTGACCTTGTCGGCGTCGCATTTGCCGTGCCAGTCGACGAGCCGGAAGCCCTTTTTGCGGAGCTGTTCTTGTGCGGTGCCTGAGTCCTTCTTGGAGAAGAGGCCGGCCTTGCCGTCGGTCGAGCTGCCGTCGAGCTGGCTCTCGTCCAGGTCGGATTGGAAGGTGGCGAGTTTTGTCGCGCCGGTGCCAGGGTGCTTAACGATGCCAAAGTTTCTGGAGACAGTCACATATATATTAGAATCATAATGGTGGTAAAAAAAAAGGGAAACAAGGGGATAGGCGGGGGGGGGGGGGGGTGCAAACGTACATGGACTTTTTGTGCGGCTGGACACTCCAGGACAGGGTGTGGCCCTCGTCGACCTTGATCCATCGGACAATGTATGACTGGTGGCAGTGGTAGTGTGTGTTAGCAACAGATGGCCCTGAAGATGCCGATGATCATGATGCTGATGACGAAAAGGCCGTACCTTGCTGTGGATCTCGAGCTGTTCAATGCCGGCCATTGTGTCGTTTTCGAGTGAGACCAAGCTTAGCGGCGGATGAACGAAAACGAATACGGGTAAAACAGAGAGAGAAAAGTCGTTGCTTTGTGGGGAGGGGGGGAAGGGAGAGTAGAGGAGGAGAGGTGGTCGTGGTCGAGGACGGAGGAGTGCGAGGGAGGAGGAGGGGGGAGATAGCTGCAAGAGATATCGGGGGCTTGTAGCTAGTTGCAGGCCATCACGAGGAAGAGTTCGACAGCCAGTGGCAGGTTTGTTTCGTGGTCGTCGAGGGGGATATGGTCGTCTTGTCTGCTCGCGCTGGTCTGGATGTCGGCTCGCGCTCGCTCAGGGTGGCTGCGTCGCGAGGAGCTGCGCCGAAACGTGGCCACGGAGACGTTGGAAGGGTTGGAAGGGCGGGATGGACTGGGAAAGTGCTCGGCTTGTGCCAGCTGTGGCGTTTAAGAAGAAGAGATGCCTGGGCGAACTTGGCGATCGCGCTGGTCGACTTCCAGGATGGACGAGGTGGTTGTTCCCAGGGGACACAGGGGACAACGGGGGGGGGGGGGGGAGGTGAGGTGGAGGTTGAGCCAGTGGAGAGGAATTTTGGTGCAGGTCGGCGAGGCGTTTTGGGCGAGCTCCGTTTTGGGATTAATTATGGATTTAATTTAATTTGTTTGGGGTATTACCGCATTAGTACAAATGCCGCTGGAGACGTGTAGCGGGGCTGGGGAATGCCTTGGCTGGGGGTAGGCCCTGCTAACGGTCGTCAGTGCTTATTACGGCGTATTACAGCACTCGGCTGCTGCGTCTCCCTATTTGAGCTTTACACACACACACACACACACACACACACGCACACACAAAATAGAAACAAAAATCACACAAAAAAACCCAGTCAGATGCGACGTGCTTGAAAAACTAGGCTCGCTGTTATGTACGATTAGTGTCAGAGTCCGCGAACTGAGATGATCACCGGACCCGGAAAGGTCGGAACGTGGGATGCAAGTCTCGTGGCCTCTTTTCCGTTCCATATAATTCTAGAGCTGCTAGTTGGATGATAATCTTGTGTCTACGAGTATTTGTACAGATTACTCGTACTGTGCTGGACAAGGCTGTCGTATCGCCACGCGTCTACTCGTCGATGTGACCAGTTAGTCATGCGCAGAAAATGCAGTCCATCATGGGAGTCGTCTCTGAATTACTCGTATAGCTGGTTCTATCTGTACCGTACTCGTAGTCGCTTCGTGTGACAGCGTGCCGAGCCCTTAGAACGTGCACTCACGTGCTGTACCGATCTGGCCGACCTCGTACTCGATCCACCGTGCTGCTCCGCGCCGTCCCGCCACCAGCAGACTGCCCGGGTTCATGACGTGGCAGCCCTCGTACGTGATGCAGAACGGCGGCGCCGTCGCGTCCACGAGCACCAGCGCCGACGGCAGCGGGTACAGGTGCAGCGCGCCCGCAAAGTCCCAGTGCACCGGGCGCAGGGAGTGCTTAAACGGTGCCAGGTAGCCCTGGTCGAGAATGGTCTTGACGAGCTTGCGCGCCGTCTTGACGTCGTAGGGGATTTCTGGAGTGGCGGCGGCGGTGGTGGCGTCGACATCCATACTGTCTTGGGCAGCAGCAGCAGCAGTAGCAGCAGTAGCCTCGGAAGACTTGGTCAGGCGCACCGCCGTGCGGCGCAGGCGGCTCGAGATGTCGTCGCGGAACACCACAATCTCGTGGTTGGGCCCAAACAGCGACAGCCGGCTCGGGTTGGATGTCCACACCGCCTCGCCGGCGACGCGGCTGCTGCTGCTGCTGCCGCCACCAACGTCGCCGGCCACCTCGGCATTGGCGGCGGCAAAGGCCCGGCGCACGCGCGACGTGAACAGGTCCGGCACGGGCTTGCGCGGCAGCGGCACCGTGGCACCGCCGCTGAACGCCGACACCCAGCCGTCGTTGTCGCCCGGCACAAACACAAACGTCGACGACTGCAGCAGCGTCGGGTAGTCCGACAGCGCCGACGCCAGCGTGTCAAAGTACTCTTTGTACTCGATGCTGCCGCCACTGCCGCCGCGCGCCATCACCGCGTGCTCCGTGAAATTGCCCGTCACCACAAAGGCCACCGGCGTCGAGCCCTCGGGCTCAGCCGCATACAGGCCCAGGATCTTGCGCAGTGCCTGCAGCGTGCGCGGCTGGTCCAGGTTGACCTCGCCCAGGACCACTACGCGCTGGCGGCCGGGCGGCCGAGGCCCGGTGGCGCGGCTGGGATCGCCTGCTGCTGCCGCCGCCGTCTCGGCCTCAGCCTCGGCCTCGGCCTCTGCCTCCGCCTCCAAATCCAGATCTTGTGATTCTTGTGTGTCTTGCGGCTGTGGCGGGCGCTGCTGTTGACGCAGCAGGCGCTGCTGCCGCCGATGCTGGTTGCGCTGCCGCAGCAGGAACCGCTGCTCCAGTTTCCGCATGCGCGCCCCGACGGCGCGGTGGCTGCCCACGCCGAGAAAGTCGATCCATCCAAAGCCGCCCCCGATCGTGTTGTCCGCCCCCGCGCCGTCCGGGCCGCTGATGCCCAGAGCGGCTCGCCGTGTCTCGGTCGGCGGCTGGCCGATGAAAAACGCCTGGAACCGGCCACCAATCGTGCCACCAACACCCGTGGCGCCATTCAGGCCACGCCCGGCCACCTCCTCTTCTTCCTCGTACACGCCGTCAATCAGCACAATCATGCCGGGCGTGAACCAGGCCGAGTCCTCCGGGATGGCCACCGCATTGGACAGATCGAGCGTGATGGACGATGTCAGATCGCAGAGGGCGAGAAGACCCGTCGGCAGCACCACCAGCATGCCCAGCAGCATGTGATGTGTTCCGTGCCGGCCCAGGAGGTTGGCCACGGGGGTGATCTTGTGTGTGGCCTGCGTGCCAGAGGCGCCGGGGCCGTGCAGCGAGGCCATGGCGCGGGCCTCGGACACGGCCGAGCTCTGGAACATCTCGTTGCGCATGAGCCGTTGGTAGATGACGTTGTATCGGTTGCGGAACAGCGCCGTCTTATGCGTCGTGTTTGGCAGCAGCGAAGGCTTGGATGTCTCCCTGTGGGTAGAAAAACGTCAGCTGTCTTTCTCGGACATACAATCCCATCCCGAGGCGAGCCACGAAGTAAAAAAAAAAAAAAAAAAAAAAGGAAAAAAAAAACCCTACTTCTCAAAGTGCTTCTTCTGCACATTGTAAACCATCCGCGGCTGGTCAAAGGCGTTGACCACCGTGAGCCACCGACGCGGGTCCAGCAGACCGTCGCTGTCTTCGTCCTCGTCGTCGTCGCCGTTGTCGCCGCCCATATCCAGCCCGCTCATACCGAAGCTGGTCTGGCTGTCCTCCCTCGTCAGCAGCGGCAGCCCTGCGCCCCCGCCGGCTCCTCCAGCGCCTCCATTTGTCATGGCCGGCCGCAGACCCAGCCGTGTGTTGGCAATGTCGGACTCGCGCGTCGAGTCGAGCAAGAGGCTGTTTTGCCGCGGCAGAGAGACAAGTCCTCCACGCAGCGCTCCGTTGCTGGCCACCCCGCGCAACCGGCTGCCCCCGTGGGGACCTGCCAAGGTCGCCGCTCCTTTGCTGCCACCATTGCTGCCATTGCTTCCGGCACCGCCGCCGCCGCCGCCCACCACGATCCGCCCGCCGCTCATGTTGCCCTCGAGCGTCTTCAAAATCTCCTTGAGCTCTTTGCTCGCGCCGTCCACGATGAACCCGCAGTTGCGGCTCTTCCAGCTCTTGGCCGTCTCCTCCAGGACACGCTCTGCCAGCCCCTCCTCGCGCCAGCCCGAGCCGCAGTGCCGTCCAATGAACGTGGCCAGCTCTTGCAGCGCCGAGGACGTGAGCGTCAGGCTGTGCTTTTTTGTGAATGTGCGGAACGCCAGTGGCCGGAGTGTTGCTGGAGGTAGGAGGATCGGGAGGATGGTTGGTTTTGCGGCTGTTGTTGTTGAAGTTGTTGTCGCCGCCGCCGCTGCTGCTGCTGCGCCAGCCACAAACGGCCGCATGGGATGCACGGGCGTCGCAAAGGCGGGCGACGACGAAAACATGGTCCCTGACGACGGGACATGTGCTGCTGCTGCCGGCGTCCGAGAGCCTGCTGCACCACCACCCCCGCGCGCGCCAAAGATTGTGTCCGGCAGCGGCTTATGCTGGCGCTGCTTTCGCGGGCTGAGTTTTGCGGGTGTTTCCGCCGCGGCGTCGGTTTCGGCTGTCATAATAACGGTGGTGGTGGCGGTGGCGGTGGTTTCACGGTGCTTTTTCGTAAATCGTTCGCAGAGTTCCGGCAGCGCTCGCTTGACTGAATATCTGAACCCGCTGGTCGTCCTGTCGGGATTTCGTGACGTTTTCCTAAAGTGCACTTTGGCGGGACGCGTCTTCTTTACGCGTTTGAGGTGGCAGAATCGCGCTGCTTTGTCCCAGCGGTTCTCATGTGGGCCCAGAGACCCTTACTGGGCAGCTTCACCGCCCCCCCCCCCCCCAAGGTAGCCCCACCAATCAGAGCCGGCAACTAACACATTTCATGACGACATGCCATCTTCTCGAGTGGACGACAAGCAGCATCGACGACAGTACTTGGCGTCTTGTATACTCCTAGATTATCCGTTTTCAGGGTGAAAAGACAGGCTAAAATGTTTGCTCTACAGGCCGTCCAGCGGCGGCAAATGGCCAAGCTAGGCCCTCTTCTGCGTCGAAGCTTCACTGTCCTCGCATCGAACCCTCACATTGTAAGACGGCGATGGCATACTCCGTTTCCCGGTTGGGGCCGAGACTGTAAACGAGCTCCCGAGACTCTTCCAGAAACACAGAGCTGACATCCGACACAGAAAGCATATCGGCTTGCCACGTTGCCACCATCCTATCTTCTTAGCTACCTGGATACGAAAACGCCGTCGGCCGTGACGGCCATTGGCACCACGACCGAGCTGCCACCTACGCCGCGGTCTTTCAAGGAGAACAGCCGTTTCAAGGAGATTCTGAACGAGGTTCTGAGCAAGTACGCGGCTCAGGATGAAATGCTCAAGGCCCAAGCCGTGGCGTTTGCCTCGCCCGGCGGTGCGCTCTTTGGCAACCAGGGCAGCGGCAGCGGCGGAACGGGCGGCGCATCGTGAGTTGTGGTCCTTGGAGCCGGCAACAAGAGATGCCGAAGAGAAGAAAGGTCTAGCTGGCTGACAACAGTAATACCAGATACCAAGGCGGATCCGGTGGTGGTGGTGTCGGTGGTTGGGTTCATCTCAGCGATGTAAGTGGCTGGCTGCTTGTGCATTGTTCTCACGCGCGAGGTGGTATCATCTCATCAGTGGCTGGAAGATGCCGACGCTAATCGTATACTTTTTTTTCTTTAGTTACGAAACCCGCCGGACTTTGGCAGGATAGCCTGGCCCGAGGATATTTTCGGTAGCGTCGAGGTCGACAACAATGGCCAACTGCTCGACAACTTCCAGGTGTCCGGAAGCTACCGCATTCTCACCAACGATGGAATGTAAGTGGACCGTTTATTGTATCTGTTGTTGCATCGACTTGCTCCCATTTACTAATCGAACAGCTTGGGACTGAGTGACTTTTTACGGGAAAAGCTCATAGAACGCCTCAAGGAGGAAGACAAGAACGACACCAGCGATCGGCCGCAAATCCTTGACTAGCATAATAGTCTAATATAAGCCTGTAGCCTACTGAGATTCACTTCAACCGCTTTCTCTTTCTCTATAGAATCTTGCTCATACTTGTTTCTATATGGACCCTGAGATCTCCCACTTCTCCGGACACAATGGTCTTATTGACTGCCGGAGGATGAACAACTAAAGAGCCTACGCGAGTACACTGCTCCAGTCGTGCCTGAATCTCATGGCATCATGGTCGGCAGGGTCACCCTGGCCTGAATGCTGCTGCCCATGTAGCCAACCCGGGAGAAGTCAGCGACGTGCATCCTCAACGTGGACGGTCCAAATATGGTCGTATAGTTGTTGCCTCTGCTCTGTTATGATCCGGGTGGTGATCACCAGTACTGAGAAGGGATCGAACGACAAGATTGTCCCGTCTTGAAAAATCACCCTACTACAAGGATAGATCCGCTACAAGACACAGTGATTAGACACGTCCAGTTAACGTGCTAAGTGTCATTTATATGCATGCATTGGTCAATCGTGCTTGATTGAAACGTGTAGAGTCATGTTTGATCTTTTGCACGATCCACGCATTCTAAGAACACTATGAAGGGCATCTCCAGACTTTGGTGTTTCGGAAATCTGAGAGACCCGCGGTACAGTTCTACCATTCAAATATCTGCAGTCCATGTAAGACACAGGTGCGTTTCATACGTAGAAACGCGGACGATAAAGGGACAGCTTTACCAGATCTAGTCACGGCAGCAACTGTACCATCAAGAGCTGTTGGTAGCCGTGTTGAAGCCAGATCGTCTGATCCGAAGCTTGCGTCTGCTTCTGCTTCTTCTTCTTGTTGCAGCAGAACACAGCTTTTTTTTAGGAGACTTTTCCTTTGATAATCTCGCCAACGCGTTTCTGTATCTCTTAACATGCATGCCATAGAAAATAGAATTTACGGGGTAATTTGTTTCCAGAGTTCTGTACCTTTGATATTATTGTCTGCTGCTCTTATGAGATATCAGAGACGAGATGCTACACCACAACATATCTGCAACTAGTAGTGCTCCTTCTGTCTCCCTGATCTGCTCCAGTCAACAAGACCAACACTTCTCCTTTGATATATCCAGGTATCTGATTGCAATCCCAGTTCCGGTAAAGAGACCCTGACCATGTGACTCGATAACTAACGCAGTCTTGATATTGTGGCATGTTCAAATAAGATAGAGGCATAGTTTGTTGCATGCAAGCTCAAAGATCGATATGGAACATTCTGCGTGAGTGCTGCGTTCTCAAAGTATTTTGGATGATGAATGAAGCTAGAGATTTAATTTACAATCTACTTATTGTCTGACAATAGATAACCTGTAGTCAATAATTTACATTCAATACTCGCCTTCCAGTACTCAATACTAATATATATATATAGATTAAATGAACCTGATGGTGTAGAATGACTGGTGCTGAACAGCCCGCAAAGTACGACGGCGCCACTTTTTCGTCTGCACGTCTCGGCCGACTGCAGCTTACTCTGGGGTGGCTGCCATTTTATTAGGCTCTACCACACAGCCAGATGTCTAGATGCAAGATAACAGCAATACTCGTACTTTTTTAACAATACGGCACAGTCCATGAATGCACTGCAACCCTATTGCTGGATAGGGCCAAGCTTGAGCTTGGGTGGTGTTCTCTGTGCCGCTGGAGGGGGTGTGGGCAGTAAATGAGAAATGAGTATCACGGCACGGTGCTGGATAAAGAGGCATGGAAAGCAGTAGAGGTAATCCCGCAGCCACCACCAGAAATGGACGTTACATCACCACAAACGTCTTAGTACCCCATGCAAAGTCTCTGGCTAGAAGCACAAACCCACGGTTCGTAGGTACCAGTGATTCATGATACTGGGAAGGCGGGCAGGCTCGAGGCATTTTTTCAATTCCAACCTTTTATCATTTGAATAATTCAAAACTATTCGAGGTCGACAGGGGATCCAGGCCTCAGAGGTATGTATGGTCTCACTATCTCGGTTTCCACCAACCCACAAAGCATTTTGTTACTGGCAAACAAGTCGCAGTACCGAGACATGGGACACAAATCCGCACAAAAGAACAACGAAGAAAAGGGAAGCTTGCTGTCAAGTGGTTCTGGGCCGCGATATACCAGTTTCAGATCTCCAGCCTGTGCCACTCTTGCTTCCTCACCGGTGAGGTGTTGTATGCCGAGGAAGACGCAGGCAAGCTGGATAGAATGGAGAGGGGGAGACGAGAGACGACCGACGGAGAAAGACGGGTAAAGACGGGTAAAATTCAGGAGATACCAACACAAAAAAAAGATGCGTTGGCTTCGGCTTCACATAATTTTCTCGGGCGCGAGTCGATCAGGCAGAGGGCTTTGCAGTCAGCACTGCCAGCGTATTGCTTATGGATATGCACGTTCTGCCCTGAGAATGTGCTGATCACATCACGCATCTTTAGTCAGCGTTGAACCATCAGAGTACGGAGAAGACAAGGCGGTTGGTTGACTAGGACGACCAATTGAGCTTTTCCTCGTTGCACTACGTGGACAACAAATATCGCGACGCAGCACATGTACTCCGTCCAGCGTGTTACATGGTGAGCATACGAAGGAACTACGATAATACTTCTCTCTTATTCATGATAGCCTAGTTCATGATTTTCCCCTGCTCGCAGCGTAAGCAGATGTGCCGTGCCTTGCTGCATGGGGGGTAACAACAGTGAGAATGGAGCATCATCAACATACGAGGACGGCGCGATTACGAGCCAGCGGCTGGTGGTGACCACCCCCCCCCTTCCGGGCTGAGCTTCTTTTTGTGGGTGCTCTCTGCATCATGGAGACTGCATTCTACGGGGCCTGCAGGGCAGCACAAAGGAAGAGCGGCCAGGCCAGGCCTTATGATTACTCCATCACAGAGCGATGCAGGGTACTTGCATACCGGCCGTTTACCCTCTTAAACCCCTGGCATCCCATTCGCCGTTTGCTTTTTTGTACTTTTGTACTCGTACTGTCCTTCAGCTTCGTCTTATTCTTTTGCTATCTTGTTTTTCTGCACCTCTTCCCTGCACGGCTTCGGTCCCGAGTATGCGCCGTTATGTGGCTTACCCTGCCTGCATGAGATAGACCTTTTTTTTTTTTTTTTTTGTTGTTGTTGTTGTCCTTTATTTGGTCAATCATCTATCTGCGTGCAACCTGGCAGCCGCGGTTGCTGACCATGGTTTACGTTTTTATGGACAAACCTGGTGAGCTTGCGTGATGTTGGATACGAGTTCTGCGGTCAGATTGTCTATCAGGGCCGTATTTGGGCGAAGCGCTGGAGAGCTGCTGTGTGCGCATGTGATTTGATTTGTTCTATTGCGTTCTGTAGTAATCTGCTGTGCTCAGTCGTGTTCTGCTGTGTTCTATCACGACAAGCCAAAGCTGCAGTTTCTCGGCACAGACCGATACCTCGTGAATGTTTTTTTCACTGTTTTATTGTTTTTCTTTGATTTATAATTTTTACGTACACCATGCGTGATTGAACAAGCTGATACCGGTTGGTGATGATGATGGTGGGCCGGCTTCGGGAAACGTCAAGCGATGATAAGCACTACGAGTAGAATACGAGAAGAGAGAGAAATGATGAAGAACGGCGACAGGCCACGGCTCACCGGCCAGGAGACCGGGGGAGGACTGGGCCGTCTTTTCCCTCCTATGGGCACCATTGATGTGTGCACGACGGCTGAAGTGCCAAGCAGTAGCATGCCGAGCCGGTCGGCGGAGCTACTTGCACTGACAGCATGGCACGAATAGGGTGCATTTTTTGGGGCATCGGACGGACGCATTTGTATTTGTCTTTCCAGTATAATTGCGGATTTGTAATAAGAAGAGAACCAAGGAAGTGCAACACTATATTCGCGCTCACTCGCATGAGGTGTTTTCGTCTCGTACTTCCGTGCAGCGCGTACTTGTACTCTCGTATTGTACTCCATGTTTGCTTTTTACTTGTACTTCCTCTCACAGCAACGCCGCTGCTTATCGTACTCGTATTTTCTCCAGACTTTAAACCTTAATTTCGTCTGTACCCCCATTGCATGTTACTTGTGAGCTGAAAGGCCCGTTTTGGAAGTACGATGGAGCGCCTTACGGCAGCCGGAACATTTGCCCAATCTGGCCGTGTCTACCTGCTACGAGCACTCGTACACGGCCGAGTCATAAGGAACTGCGCCCGGGTATCAGCATTGGCACCCGGGATCTATTTTCGGAGTCGTGACGTCAGGGCCTCCCGTCGTCAACACCTTCCGGAGCCCAACGTGGCATACAAGTACAATTCAGAGATAACGCACTGCGAGGCCGGAGATGTTCTGACCAGATGCACTGGCAAGCCGGAGATAGAACGTACAAAGAGAACCGGCTCTATTCTCGGATACTCATGCAAATACAGACTTTGACAACAGCTGTGGTTTCCACAACGGACCCGATTTTGTATCTGTGACCGCCGCTCTTCAAGCAACAGCCGCTGCATGTATATGGGGAAAGGAAAGGACAACAGAGAACAGAATATGGAGTACGGGCTACGTGCGAGTATGCATGCATGGCCATGGCCCATGGCACACAGGGCATAGAGACTCTGCCTGCAGCATGCAGCACACCGTAAATCGTCTTTTTAGCGATGATCGCTAGGGTTGATACGAGCTGGAAAGCCAGGGGTTGTTCACGATGGTAAGTATTTTTGGAAAGAATTTTTAGATGATGCAAGATTCAGGGAAGAGTGAAGAGAAGAAACAAAAAAAACAAAGGAAGAGATACTCTGCAAGGATCACAAAGGACTGACCAAATTAATTCAGGCTATTTATTCCAGCTCGGTATCTACCATTACTCCTCCTTACCGCCAGTCGGCACAATCTGTATGTATATTGGTATGCTGAATCTCGTTGTGTTGGGACACTGGGTTAGACGGCAGTGCCTGTATCTCTCCATATGCGCCAGCTTCTGCGTGGCGTGCATAATACTGCATCGCTGGGTCGTCTCCAGCAGCTATGTGGCCGCACGTATTCGTATATGGGATGATGGTGACAAGGACATAAAATGGTGCAAGACAAACTACTCGCGGTTTTTTTCTGCAAAGGTAGAGAGTGAGAGGCTGCTGGTAGTGCTCTGGAGGACGTCCGACTCTAGCCGGACCGCAAAGAGCCGCGGAGGCCGCGTGCATACGGTGCGGGCGATAGAATGGCCATAAGCAGTTTCTACGAGTAAACGCCCGTTTTTCCTACTCCGTAGTTGTATATTATCTCACTAATACGAGGATCTCACTCATATGTACATAAATATGCAAATCAGGCAAGAGTATGTGAGTATGGGGTGGTTGCACAGACGCAGGCCGGATCGGCAGGGCTTGGTACGGCAAGGCGAGTACGCCAAAACGACAGATAACAATAGGACAAGGACAATGATAAAATAATATATATATATATATATATATACTAAAAAACAACCAAGGCAGAATACGCGTAGTCGTTCAGAAGGATCAGAGGTCCAAGCCTCGAAAAGGAAAGAGCGAGCAACGGCAGTGCCGGGAAATACGCCATGCTTGGGGTACGGTCCGTTCGCAACGGAGCACGCCAGCAACACTGCAGCAGGGGAAAAGTCTAATTGAGCTGAGTGGCAAGTGGCAAGAGCGAATGTGGATTTAGCAGTCGACAGGTCGTAAAGGGAAAGAGCAAAGGAGGGGGCGTGCGGGACACAACTACGGAGTAAAATAGGAAGGAGCAAGAGGCCAACCCCAACGAGTGAGAGGGGAAAGAGCCCCAGGAAGGAGGCAGGAAGCTGGGAGGGTGTATGGCTGTGCGGGTCGTAGCTACCGTGGGGAGGGATGGCCGAGCTCTTTCTTATACCGAAACGTGCATCGATGAAGCATACGAGTGCACCGATTGGACAATGAAGGCAAGGCCCCGTCAACGAGGTTGCCTGTTGCCATTCTGGGACTGTCGTCTAATACGGAGTACGGTCGATACTACTGGATGTGTCTACGCCTGACTATTTCCGGCTCAGCCCATTTGATAGCAGCAAATCCTCCTCCTATTTTATCTGTTTTTATATGTCAAAAAAAAAAAACATTCCAGCTTGAGCCAGTGGTATCAGTTCTCGTGTCAATGTCGAATATTCGTCAGATTTCCTGGTGATCAACTCTGAAATTTCAATTTACGCACCGTCACTATATTTGTGCCGAAACGAGTCCTCTTGACTGCTTGGACGAGGCAACGCAAAAGGGACAGGAAAAAGCGCGAAGAGACAGGACGAGGCAAGGAAATGAGAGACAAGAGTACGAAATTGATTCCGAGCACCAGATACTCGCTCAGCACCCGGAATGTTGGCTGACTACTCCTTCTAAATAGTGCAAGTCCCATTCCCGCCGCTCCTGTCGCCTCTTCTCGTTCCCGCCTCCCGGCATCGTTCTTGAACCCTCCACCATGGACCGTTACAGACCGCTGCTCTATTTTCTGCCGGCCCCATGCTGCCGTGCCATCACGCCGGCCGTGTTGTCGCCTTGTGTGATCTTGCCTACGCCAGCCCACTGCTCAGAATACGCTCCGCCCACGCTTGCCCCCCCCTCCGCCGCTTCTCACCCACGTCGATGACAACGCGGCCGCTCTGTACAACTCATCCTGCTCTCTGGCTCAATACTATACGCCCCTGCCTCTCTTTTTGTTGTGTTTGTGACCCACTCGGGCGCACACCACCGCCATCAACAAGCACAACGGCCAGCCACACTGATGACCGCTCGGCCTGATTATGAGACCAAGAAACCGCCTTACCACTTGGTACGCTGATCTCGGGGCGTCAATAACCCACCACCTTTGCGCGTATCCATCTCCCCTTTGTCTCTGGCACCCTATTAATCTCCTCCAGTATGTCTCCTGCTGGCTGACCTTGTGCTCCGTCTTCCACTACTAAGCTCACCTGCTGATTGCAGTCGTTGATATTTACTCACTTATCATCCCTGCTCATCTCTAGCTTGCGTGATCTTCATTCTTTGTCAAGATACAACCCCGCGAGGACAGCCGAGGACATAAGCTAGAAAAATCACCTGGAGCGCACTGGCGGCTGAGGATGATCATGAACCAAATTGTGGCCCTTCTCCTCTGATCTGCCATGTCTTGGAAACAGCCGCCGCCTTATCGATGAACCTGAACCCCTGCCTTTTCTGTCTTTCGTCTACATCTACTATTCCGTACTCTGCCCCCCTTCCTCTGTCCCATCCTCTGTCCCATCTCACTTTATATACCCATCCTACCAAGCATGGAACCTGGCCCCTGGATGGAGCCTGCATACGCTTTACGCACTCCGCCTCTCGGCCAAACTGGGGAGCCTTAAGTACGCAGGTGGTCAAGTATTGATGTAGCGTACCGTGACTTGTGTCTCTGTGTCTCTGTGCAAGTCTGGCTTTGTGCTTCCCGTTTGCTTTTGTTAGTCCCCAATTTATTTTCTGGGGTCTTGTTGCTTTTTCTTGCTATGCCTTCCATCTTTCCATCTGCTCACATGTAGATACATATCTGAGGTCGTTTTTTTTGCTCTCCCACACTCGCGGTTATCTTGTTGGCTTACTCGTATACTCTACCTGCCTTTCCAGCTACGTTATCGTTCTTCTATGCAAGAGAGGCTGAGACCAACGCACGGGTTCCGTATAGCAGGCCCGGCTCGACTGGTTGTGTCTCTCGATCCTCTTATACCCAAGGCCATCTATGTTGCTTTGCAATTTGTTTTTCTATTCTTTTCTTTTTTATATACTTTCCGTCTCCTTTCCAAACATCCTTCGGTCGCATTCTCCCCATCCTCATGCTGTCCTCTCCCTCCCCGGTCATCCTATCCTATTCTACTATCTTGGGTAAACCACGCCCATCTCCTCTACTTTGAGTCTTTAACCCCCTAGACTTTAGATCTGGATCACAACTTCTTGCCCCAGAGTCTTTCTTTCTTTACAGCATTTATGCTTGCATAAATCCACGTCACCAAGATTGAAGACGTGCTCCATCCACGCCCTCTACGTTGGGTCTCTATAGCATCTTGTTAACCAGACGTCGTTCTCGTTCTCTCCCAACCAGCCCGTGGACGTATACCTTATCACATAGCCATCTACACCAAAAATCAGTCAAGCTGGCGTCCCAAACCAAAACAAGACCTGCCAACACGGCAAAATCACCGGCCATGGTCTTCTGTGCCTACTGCGGGAAAAGCTTCACGCGCAAAGAGCATCTTGAACGACACATCCCGAGCCGTATGCGACCACCACCACCCCACCATCATATATATAGATGCCATGCTGACCTGGACCAGACACAAATGTAAAGCCGCACCGGTGCAGTGCGTGCCAGCTGTCCTTTGCACGAAGGTAAGGATTAAGGATACAAAATTTCCCTCACAACAGGTTCCCCCCCAGCACCCATCGCTAACAGGACGACCAACAGAGATCTGCTGCAGAGGCACCACTCAACCTATCATGAGGCACGAGACCCCATGGAACCGCTGCCCGGCGGCGTCCCAACGGTGGCCGGCCGGACCCCCATCGCCTGCCAGAACTGCGCCAATGCCAAAACTGGCTGTGACAAGCGCGTGCCATGCTCCCGCTGCGCCGAGAAAAACCTGCCCTGTGCAGCTCGCTTTGCTCGCCGGTCCTCCAAGGCCGCCGTTCGCACAGCACAGGCCAACGCCGCCGCTGTTGCTGCTGCCACTGCCACCGCTACCGCCAACACTACCGCCACCGCCGCCGCCATTGGCACTACACCAACCACTGTCGCTACAGCTTTTACATCACAGCTGATTTCATCGCCCGCACATCCCGGACAGTCGGCCGTGCCATCAGCCTTCATGGACCTTGACCCCTATGCCAAGACGGACGCACCTCTGCGGTCGCCGCTCGGACTGGAGCACATGGTCGTCGGCGATCCTGCCGGCCTGAGCACGTGTCTGTCCGATCCCACGGGGCTGCAGCATCATCCTCACCTCCACCATCCGCAGCTTCAGCAGCACCCACAAGCGCTCGCCTTTCCACAGCAGCAGCAGAAGAGGTCGCCGCCAGCACACGGGTCCGTCCACTTCAGCCCTGATGACTTCTCGGCGGCATCCCAAGGGCGTGTTGTTGATGGTGGAGGAGGAGGGCTGGACGACTTTATGGGCTTTGAGACTGCGGGTGTGGATTTTCTTGCACCGGAAACCTCGTACCAAGACCTGATCTGGTCCGACTACCCGATCGATATGGACCTCTACGAGAGCCCACTCCAGATTGGTCGCCCGGCCGATACTAATGATACGGCCGTCCCCGGCCTGGTGCAGCCGCACTCGCACTTTACGGCTACTACCACCGAGGTCAGCGACATCTCATCCAGCTCGGAGCCCATGACGGTGACCTCGTCCCGCGGATCTGTCCATACGCGCGATACAAGCATCATCTCCTCTGGCGGCGACCGCGACCGCGACCGCGACATGGTGAAACATAGCGGCACGAGCATCCACGAAGCTGGCATGCGCATGTTCAAGCAGCACCAGCACCAGCACCAGCACCAGCCCGTGTCCTCCTATTTTGACACCGCGGCCATGGCCCCGTGCGTCGGGGGCGGCATTCCCGAATTCGAGGTGGTCGTTGCGTCCGAGGCCGCGTGGCCACTCGCCCGGTGTACGCCGCCCATCTACTCGGGCACGTGTCCCCGCACCGCGATTGTGCATCTGGAGTGCCTCGAGCACAAGTCCAAGCAGGACGGCACCTGGCTGGCGCTGGAGCAGTTCCTCGAGCACGAGGAGACCGACGCCGAGAACGCGCCCCAAGTCGTGCCCCTGACCTCGCGCTCGCGCGACAAGATGCTCGCCATCACCCAGAGCTTCCTGCACAAGGCCCTCGACATCCATCGGTCCGGGCTCTATCCCAAGACCACGGGCGCGTGTGGTCCGGTGAGCCCCGGGCCGGAGTTCAATTTTATTGTTCTGCCGCCGTCGCGCATCCTCGAGTACTTTTTGAAGAGCTACGTCCACAGCCTCGCCATCTACTACCCGCTCATCGTGGGCGGCGTCGTCGATCCCAACGAGATGCTCGACAACAACCAGGCCTCAACGCTGCTGGTGCTTCTCATGATTGCCCAGGGGGCCGCCATGGTGCCCACGGCCGAGGCGCGCTACCTGTCGTCGGGCTTGGCGGAAACGTGTCGCATATCGCTCTTTGACATTATCGAGAAGAACGTGGAGCTGTCGGCCGACCCGACGGCCCTCCGATGTGCCTTGCTCTTCACGCTCCTCGGCGCATGGGGTGGCGACAAGTGGCAGATGGACATTTCCATGGGCCAGCGGAACATGTATATTTCGGTATGTTTTACTTTTTTGCCTGCCCAGAAGATAATAAGCGATGCTAACGAAAGAAGATGCTCAAGCATGCCGGCATGCTCGAGTCTCAGCCGTCCATGGTCCCGGATCTCGGCAGCCCAATGGACGGGGAGCTCCAGTGGCGCTCGTGGCTGCACAGAGAATTGCAAAACAGGTGATTCTTTTCTTTTTTTCTTCTTTTTCAAGCAAATACAAATGAAAGACACTAACAACATAGACTGGTGTACAATTGGGTCATGGTCGACCAGGAGCTGAGCTTGTTCCACGACACCGCGCCCGTGCTCTCCATTAGCGACTTGCAATGTCCACTACCAAGCGCTGAGGCGCTGTGGCTTGCGCCAACCGCTGGCCAGTGGGCTGCACTACTCGCCCAGAGCACCACGCCCACCTCCTTTTCTCCGACGACACCGTCGCTGTGCGAGCTGTTCCGCGACTTTCTGCACGACAACAACTTGGCCCGGCGCAAACATGCCCTGTCGCCCCAGCAGCTGCGCCTCCTGCTGTACCCGCTCCAGAGCCTCCTCTGCCACTTGCGGCAGATGCTCTTGTGCGTGCCCGACGCCACGACGACGGTCCGGCGCGCCTCCAACCGCACCGTCACCAAGGCGTCGACCACGCAGCGCCTCGAGGAGGTGCAGGCGCAGCTGCAGCAGTGGTACGAGCTGACCATGGTCTACGCCAACGCAAACCCGGGCTGCCCCGTCACGCGCTGCAACCTCGTGCTCTACCATCTCATCTCCCTCAACGCCGTGACCGACTTTGCCGAGGTCGAGCGCCTGGCACGCCGCGACGGCTTCCCAGGTCCCTCGTCCGCGTCCGCGTGGGGGGCCTCAGGGCCAGGCCTCGCGAAACGCCATGCCCGCTGCATCAACTCGCGCGAGGAGGCCGTCTTCCACTGCGGCCAGGTATTGCGTTTCCTGCGACAGATGCCGGCGGATCGCAGACCCAGCTGGTGGAGCGCCGGCCTGTACCGCGTGATCCTCATTCTCTGGGCCGACAGTGTCTGCACCCAGCAGGATGGCGAGATGAAGAGCAGCGGCAGCGATAGTATTGTGGTGGCGAGCGGTGCTGCGCCAGACACGGCACGGGCTTCCTCCGGCTCTCCTGCTGGCACAGCTGCCGAGCCATTGCCGAGCATGGGTGCGGGCAGCCATGGCCGCAGCAGCAGCGGCAGCAGCAGCAGCGGCAGCAGCAGTAGTAGCAACAGCAGCAGCAGCAGCAGCTCTACGGTGCTCATGGACACGCACAGTACAAGCCCCGACAGCTGTTCCGGAGCCAGCCTTGTCGTCATTGACCAGATGGCCCCGGACGACCTCGCCATGGTCGCCTATCTTTGGCGTGGCGATGGGACGGCCGTCCTCACCCGCAGTGATGGCTCGCACTTTGCTCTCGACGAGCCAGCGGAGATTCTCCACTACGCCGTGAAGTGCATCGACGAGGCTGTGAGCTCCCGCATCAGTGACGGTATCCGTCGGAAGCTTATGCTTCTTGCTTCAAATTGGAGTCTGGAGAGCACGGCTTGAGTTCCTTTTTTTATTTTTTTTTTACTTATTCACTGCAGCATTGTCAATTTTGTGCTTCTACTTTTTTGTCTCATCATTAATTGATAGAGGACGCGGGTTTCATGGAACTATTCGGAGCATAATCAGATGGTTTTTTCTATTATTTATATTTCTTTTGCGACATAATATACCTTTTCCTATTGATCAGCATCTTGCAGCATGACAAATATTGTGCGAATATTACTTCAACTTCTTCATACCCCTCTCTGGATGCCCAAACCATCCCGCTTCTCGGAATCTTTCCATCTACTACATCTGATCTGCATTTGGCACAGACCATGTCAGCTGGAGTGAGATGGCATCAGCACTGTCTCTGGTGCCGCCTATCCGTGTGGCAATAAGTCAACGGTCGCGCCCGAAAAAGATATCCCGCAACTGGTGTGATAAACCCTGGGGTACATTTGCCCTTGTCTAGATAAGAAGGTGCACACACACTCGTTATCTAACCTTTGGCATTGGAGTGCGCGAGTAGCATCGTTCCGTCTCTTGCCGTCGATGTACGGAGTACTTGTAGTCGTTAGTCGTAGGGCTCTCTCTTACACGGGTTGCGCTAGTCCAAAAATAGATTTTAGCATCGGACGACACGTGCGGGGGTACGACGAATCAGAAGCGGCCGGACCCACTCTGATACTGAACAGTCGACAACAGTCTACGACGTACCGAGTATATCGAGGGTGGTGGTAGAGTAGATATACGAACAGACGGATGATAATGGGGGAGTATCGAAACGAATTATGCACATTGCACCACTGCTGCCCCAAAACTGCTCCAAGGCCAGACCGGAGCTAAGCTTTACGTCCGCCGGGCGGATGAGCCAGAGTCAGTGCTGGCGGACACCCGTTGGGGTAGTTGAGTACGTACTCGTGCGTAGGGCTTAGTGGGGCTGGGGGGCCAACTGCCCGCTGTACTCGTACTCTCCGTATTGACCCAGATGGGCATATTACTCGTAGAAGCTCACCAACAACGGCCTCGGAGCCGCAAAATTTGTCCGCGGGACCGACTAGGAGAACCCCTTGAATAGCATGCTCCGGGTTCAGCTCACGCAATGAAATAGATGAAAATTACGAGGATCCTACGTAGTATGGAGAGTTGCCCAGTAGGGAGTGAGCCTCTGTGAAGTTTGTAGAAAAGGTTGCTAAACAGCACTACGAGTACGAGTACACCGAGTGTAACAGGGACAAGGACAGGGGAAGTCCTGTCGTGGCCAGTGTCTCCAAAACAAGGTAAAAATACGTACGAGTACTCGTACACACTACGCGTAGATGCCGTGCTCGAATGCTTGAACCCTGCTATTTCGTCGCTTTCGATCCACTTCCCCACACAGCGTCGTTTCGTGCACGGTGATTAGTTCGTCATCGACCACGGCGGACACTCGATGCCGTGTTTCCTGCGATGCCTGGGATCGGACTCGCTGTTTCGTCGCTTTCCGCTCCAAACTACTCCGACCCAAAGGTTGTGCCCATACCGTGTGCTTCAACGGAGATCCCTCACGGACATCGGAGTATGGACAACGTGTGCGGCTGGCAAGTTTCTCTGGCGAGGACGCGTTTGCCCTTTTGCTCGACGGGGTTGTCTATAAGAGAATGTTGTGCTCCTTGAACTCGGTCCAGAAAAGATGGGGGATATCACCACTCATGTTAAAACGTATTCTGTCCCTAATTCGAACAAAAATCACCAACACACTCGCACGTCTACGTCAGCATCCAGCAAAAATGACTTCTTCTCTTGTCAAGGACGCCGCCCACCCGTTTGCCGGCAAGGTCGCCCTCGTCACCGGTGCCGGCCGTGGTATTGGCCGCGGCATCGCCATTGAGCTGGGCCGTCGCGGCGCCAGTGTGGTGGTTAACTACAGCAGCAGCAAAGCGGCGGCCGACGAGGTGGTGGCCACCATCCAGGCGCTGGGCGCGGACGCCGTCGCCCTGCAGGCCAACGTCAGCAAGCCCGCCGAGGTGGTGGACCTGTTTGACCGCGCCGTCGCGCACTTTGGCGGCATGGACATTGTCGTGTCCAACGCGGGCATGGAGGTGTGGTCGCCGGAGCTGGAGGTCACGCCCGAGCTCTTTGACCAGGTCTTCAACCTCAACTGCCGCGGCCAGTTCTTTGTGGCCCAGCAGGGGCTCAAGCACTGCCGCCGCGGCGGCAGCATCATCCTGACGTCGTCGGTGGCCGCCAATCTCAGCGGCGTGCCCAACCACGCGCTGTACTCGGGCTCCAAGGCCGCCGTCGAGGGCTTCACGCGCGCCTTTGCCGTGGACTGCGGCGAGAAGGGCGTGACCGTCAATGCTATTGCGCCCGGCGGTGTCAAGACCGACATGTTTGACGCCAACGCGTGGCACTACGTCCCCGGCGGCAACAAGGACATGTCCCTCGCGGCCATCAGCCAGGGCATCCTCAACGCCTGCCCGCTCAAGCGCGTGGGCACGCCGAGCGACATTGGCAAGGCCGTTTGCCTGCTTGTCAGCGACGAGGGTGAATGGATCAATGGTAAGCAAGGCATTTATGTATATGTGGTTGAGGAACAGTACGGCAATACTGACATATCTACTAGGCCAGGTCATCAAGCTGTCCGGCGGTTCTGCCGTCTGAGTGGGAAGGCGATAGCAGGATAGCGAGAGTAGTCACATAGAGAAGCCATCTAGAATACAACAAATTTTCTTTGAAAAATCTTTTTTTTATAAAAAAAGAACGAGCAAAAAAAAGCCAGCGTAGTACACCGTAGTCAACACCTGATGCTGCGCCCTTGTACTCCGTACACGACGACTGTCTCACGGAAGCCGGGAGGCCCCTGCTAGTTTGTAAGTGCACAACACAACCTAGCATATCACCAGCATGGATCAGCTGTCTCAATACGAAAACACAAAACACAAGAGGCACATGCGCATTCCCGCAAGAGGACGATAAAGCGAGAGCGTTGTCTTACGTGCTCGATGTTGTTCTGATTTCTAATGTGGTTTGTCACGGACCTCGCACCGAGTCCGGAATACGAGCACGCTCTGGTCGATCAGCTAGCTGTACTACTCATACTAGTATACAATACAACATGTACTTTCGAACGTACCGACGTTATGCCTAACGAAGGTGCCGTTTTTCTTTTTACTTTTTTAAATGCCAAGATAGGCTTTAGTGGCATTGTTCACAGTGCTGATGGCAATAGTCTGCACACAGAAGAACAGGGCACAATGCTGTATCGTACTGGGACAAAGGAGAGGCTGATTTCGCTTCGATCTGCCAATAAGCGAGCCTGTACGGAACATGTGTATCAGCCGGTAGTGGGTTGCAACAGCGCACCCCTCCCGGGGGCAAAAAAAGGGCCAACAGCCATCGTCCGGACATCTCCACGTCTGCGTTGGGGCCAGACCATTGGGTATGCACTTGTACTTTGCAGACATCAAAGGGAAGTGTATGAAATGTGTAAAAAAAAACAGATAAACCCAAAGAAATTCATTATAATAAAAACCATAGAAAAAACTCAGCAAAAGAAACAAAAAAAAAAACAAAAAAAAACATAAAGTCATACATCGTTACATAAACCGCGCCTCGTCTTTGCTGTGACTGACCATGCTCAGTGTCGAGCCTAGGGTGTGACCCAAGTACCCAATCATGGCCTTGGACACCTCGACATCCTCGGACAGCTCCGCACACACCTCCCGAAAGCGGGAATACACGTCCTCGAGCTTCTTCAGCTCCCGGTTGAGGATCTCCAGCTCAAACCACCGGCCCTCCTCGCCCTGCAAATGGTACGCCCCGAGGCTGACCCCCAGACCTGTGAGCGCGGCAGCGGCATGTGGTTGTGGCGAAGACACCGAGGGGTGAGTAGCAGAGGCAGCCGATCCATCGGCCACTGCTACTGCTGACCCCATGTCAAGCCCGCCCCCTCCGCCACCGATGGAGTCGAGCGACGACTCGAGCGACGACGACGACTCGC
The DNA here is from genome assembly GCA_019925475.1 of Ophiostoma ips. Classification (NCBI taxonomy): domain Eukaryota; kingdom Fungi; phylum Ascomycota; class Sordariomycetes; order Ophiostomatales; family Ophiostomataceae; genus Ophiostoma; species Ophiostoma ips. The sequence continues at coordinate 73,333 of JADHKN010000028.1, read as the reverse complement.
TGCTTGTAAAGTAGGAGAGGGATGCGTGCTTGTAAAACGACGTGACCTTGCCAATGACCGTGGCCAGGAGCATGGCGGCCGTGTGTGTCCCCGAGCGACTCATGCACCGGGCGCACGACAGCATGGCCGAGCAGCCGTCGACGGCGCTGCGGTTGAGGGCGAGCACGACATCAAAGGAGGGCGGCGCGTCGGGTGTGGAGGCGTTGTGCAGAGCTTGCAGCGATTGCAGGCAGGACGCGAAGCAGGTGCAGGTCCCTTCTTGGAAGTCGCCGTGGTAATAATAATAGCTGCTGCTGCTGTTGCGGGTATGGCTTCTGCTGCCACGGGAGGAGGAGGAGGAGGCGGAGGTGGAGGCGGAGGCGGAGGAGGCGTGCCGGGGAGGCACTTGCTTGTGCCCCGACGAGGAGGGGCTATGCCTGCTGTTGTTGGGTGTGGTGGACGGGCTGGGAAAGTAAGTATTGGGCGATGCGGAGCTGCTAGCCGGGGTTGGCATCTGGTGCTGGCTGTGGCTGTTGCTGTGACTATTGCTGTTGCTGTTGCTGTTGCTACTATACGGGAAATATTCCACAGCACACGCATCCGTCCACGGCATACCATCAGACACGACGTCCGCAGCCATGGAGTAGCCAACCTGCGGCGTCATCGGCAGGCCACCGAGGGACGCGTCAGCAAACTGCGCCATGGACATGTCGGCTGGCGGTGTCCACGGTATCGAGATGCCATACATTTCGCCGTGATGGGAAGACGCCGCGTTCTCGTCTGTAGCGGCGAGAAAAGCTAGCTCGGAGGCATTGGTGGCCGCCCCTGCAGCTGCAGCCCCATCCATGCCGCCAACGGGAGGAGGAGGAGGAGGATGAGGACTCTGCCAGCCGGTCATCCCCGGCACGGCTGTGGTGGTATACAGTATGCCGTTGTCGCTGATGATGGACGAGAAGCCGGCTGCGGCGGCCATGGCGGCCATGTCTGCCACGGGGGCCGCATTGTGGTGGTGGTGCGGGCCGCTATTACTTGCGGGGCTGTGGTGGCTGCTATGGCCATGGTTGCCGGAGCCGTCGGCCTTGGGCTTGCCGGCACGGCTGGACGGGGAGTAGCGGCACTCGATGCCGCAGGAAAGGCAGCGGGAGCAGATGGGTCTGGACTTGGAGCACTTGACCTTGGCGATGAAGCATCCGTCACAGGAAGCCCGGAGGCGCGGCTGGCGGTGTTTTGAGGAGGCCATGGTAGGGTAGGAAACAAGAGAAGAAGAAGAGAGAGAAAAAGAAAAAAGAGAAAAAGAGGAAAGAGAGGAACAAAACGAGTGGTCTGGTAGAGTGTTGGAGTGTCAAAAGGCAAGTGATCCGATTAGACGACGACACACCCAGCAAGCGGCGCGGATAGGCTCAGGTCAACAGCCCCATATATCTTGTTCAGCTGGGGATATGTCGGAGCTACCGGCATGCTCGTCTTCTGCAGGGCCAGGGTGTGTGTATATGTGCTGGTGGTCGGGCCGGCGAAGATATAATATAGAAGGATCTGCGGGCGCGGATGAAGATGGAGGATGTGGATAATAGTTGGTGGCCAGAGACAGGGCTGGCTGTTGAGAGCATGTGGGGGAGAGATCAGGACACTTGATTGAGCATCAAATGAGAAGATAAAGACAGGGGACAAGAAGCAAGCGAGAAGTAGGAACGTGATGTCTAGCGATTGCAGAGTTCAGAGACAAGACACCAGGAGAAGAGACAGAGACAGAGGTCATGCGGAAAGCGTGATCGGAGGCAGAGACAGCAGACGAACAGCAGACGAGACCAGGCGGAGACGAGCCAAGCGAGTGTAGCTGAAAGACAGGAGTAACGATGGGAGGAGAGCGAGAGGACATGCCACTACCCGGTGTCAGCCAGAGGGGGGGGGGGGGGGAACGGCAACAAAGATGGAGAGAGGCTGACAATATTATATATATAGAGGACTGCTATCAAGAGTGTGTGCCAAGGGCAGGGCAGGAGGGAGGGGACTCGGTGGGAGGAGATAGGGTGACGGACGCCGCCATGTGCCAGGCCAGCATTGATAAGAAGAACGTGAAGAACCGGAAGAACCTGGGGAGAAGAGAAGAAGAGAAGAGAGCCACGGAAAGCTGCTCAGACGAGGCGAGGCGTTGCTGTTTCCAGCAAAACGGCCGTTTCTCAGCCGTCTCGCGCGACTTGGCCTTTGCCTCTGCGCTGATCGAGACATGGCCAACGCACAGCCTGAAGAAGGGGCATCCCTGTCTGCTGGAGCGGCGTGAGCATGCCGTATGCCGTATGACTGCGCCATGGGAAGCGCCCGCCAATGCCACGGCTGCGCTCTTTTCGTCGGTGCAGACGCAAGAGCCCAAAGCGGCAAGAGGAGCAAGTATATGCAGTTGGTGCATATGGAGTTGTGCGTCTGCGGCGTATGCAGTGCCTGTGTCTATCTCGTGCACGGGAGTCTTGTTTCTGGCAGGGATGGTCGAGTCTCTCGGATTCGAGGTGAATGGGGATGACGAGGCAGCCAACGATTCACAAGTGAGGCGACGCATGTGTTGTGGCCAGAAGAATATGCCCTGGAAGCGCTAGTGATACGCCCTATATTTTAAAAGTGTGCGGATTATAGGGCGTCTTACAGCACTCTTACAGAGCTCTCGCAGCGCTCATACAGCGCCAATCTTGGCCGATGGCGCTACACTACAGCGACTAAAACAGTAACGGCCAGTGGCGCAGACGTTTGACGTGCCGACTGCGCTGTTTGATTGTTTGATTAATATGCCCCAAAGCTGATTCACCCAACCGCCCCCAAACTCTCCGAGATAAGACAACAGCTCTCATCGAGTATGGATGCCACGTCAGAACAGAGGCTGTGGTTCCGAACAGTCCCAGCCAGGTGTGGTGGGATGCCGCCTCCAGCACATTTGCGCGGGTGCGAATAAGCTGACGGCGACCTGTAGCGACGGCCATCCCACATCCCACGGCAGGCACCCGGTCTCATTGGCGAACGGCCGCCTGTCCCTCCTTGACTGTGACGCCTTCTCGTATCCGGAGGACGAGCTGGGGAAAACTCGACAGTCCCGCCCCTCCACCGGTCTGGTGCCGTTCTCGTTGCGTTGCTCTCGGTTTTTTGAAGGCTACGCAGATAGAGCTATCCGTGGTCGACCACGGATGGGTTGGCTTGCGGCCCAATGTGACGCAGTGGTACTGTTTGTGTCGCATGGACCAACCTTTGTGTTTATCAGGGAAAGATAATCTAATTTGATAGAAGCAATATCATGATAGGAAGGAAATGGAAAGCAAAATTCCGAAATGAGAACAAAATAATTGAGAAACAAAAAACATATAAAGAAAAGGATAAAGAGGAAGTAAACAAAATAAAAAAAAAATGAGCAAAATCAGTAAAAACAAAATAGTGAATATAGAGAAAATAGAAAATCAAAATCAAAGAAAAAAAGTCCACCATGTCAATTTACCATTCCAATCCATCCTGCTCACTCTCGTATTCTCGTCTTACACACCAAGGCCCTCGCGCATCAGCGCACCAAGCTGTTTCGCCTAGTATCACGTTAGTTGTTTGTCTCGACAGGGACAAGGGGTCTTTGCGGATACTCACCAGATCGCCATGCATCATGGAAAAGTGGTTGCCGGGCATATGCCGCGTCGTCAGCTTGCCCGCGTCCAGGTACTCGTCCCAGCGGTTGGGCCCAAAGTCGCTGCGGTTGTCCAGCAGGAAGAGCGCGTGGCCCTCGGGGTACGGCTCCGGCCGCGGGTCCGTCGGCAGGTGGCACACGCCGTCCTCGCACCAGATCAGCATCACCTGCGGGCACTTGTCGGCCGGGATGGGCACGGCCGTGTAGTTGGACAGCGCCGTGACCGAGGCGGCAAAGTGCGGCAGCAGCCACGACGGCACCTTGGTGGCATCGCCGTCGCCCAGCAGGCCGATCGACGCAAACCACGCGTGCAGGCCCTTGGGCAGCGGCTCGATCGTCACCGGGCACGGCGAGTCGATCAGCACCAGCCGGTCCACGCGGTCGCCGGCCTTGACCAGCTGGTTGATGATCTCGTAGGCAATCACGCCGCCGGCCGACCAGCCCGAGATGTTGTAGGGCCCCTGGGGCTGCCGCCGCTTCATCTCCGCGATGAACTTGGTCGCCATGCCGTACACGCCGCAGTTGTACTCCTCGGGCGTCTTGAGGAACGGCGAGAACAGGCCCCACACGGCCCAGGCCGGCCCAATGTCCGAGATCTCCGTGTACGACGTGGCGCTGCCGCTGCCGTCGGGGATCATGAACAGGTTGTGCGTCGCCGTGCGCTGGCTGCCCTGCAGCAGGACGGACGTGGCCTTGCGGTGCGGGTAGTGGTCCACGTACTCGGTCGGCGGCGGCAGCTTCTCGATCGGGTCCGCCGGCTCCAGACGAATCGTCTGGCCCACCATGGAGGAAGAGGCAGCCGGGGCAGGGGCTGGCACAGCGACAGGGGCCGCCCGCTTCGGCGCAGGCGGGGGCCGGCTCTCGATGCCGAGGCACCGCTCCACGTCCTTGATCGACGGGTTCGACACAAACAGATCCGCCGGAATGACGAGGCCCGTCTTCTCCCGCAGCGTGCCCAGGATCTGCAGACTCATCAGCGAGTCCATGCCCAGGTCCGCCAGGTCCGGCGCCGCCACCACCTCGTCGACGTCCACCTGCATCTCCTCGGCAATGGTCGTGCGCACCGCAATCTGGTGGGCTGACAGGCCCTCGCTGCCATTACCGCCGTCCTTGATCGAGTCGCTGTCGCTCTCGTCCATGGGCGTCGTGACCGCCGAGTCGTCCGACTTCATGCCGTCCGTCTCCGAGTCCGAGCTCGAGTTGCCCGAGTCCTCCAGGCTGTCGCCACTGCCCGCGCCACCCGCCTTTGTCTTGTCAAACTGCGCCAGGTACGTCTTGAACGCGCCAATGGTCGGGTGGTCGACAAACGCGTTCGAGTGCAGGTCGACGTCCAGCTCCTCGCGGATGCGCCCGCTCACCGTCAGCGACATGAGCGAGTCCACGCCCAGGTCGCCAAACGCGACATTGTCCACCAGCTCGTCGTGCGCCACGCCGACCTCCGCGGCCAGGATGTTCATCACCTGCGTCACCAGCGACGTGAGCTTCTGGTTGACCTTGCCAATGTTGGCGTGCGTGACCACCTTGGTGTTTTTGGCGTTCTTGGTGTTCCGGGCCTTGGGGGCAGCCGGCGCCGCTGCGGCCACAGCTGCCTTGGGAGCCGCCGGAGCAGCACCAGCAGCGCCACGCGGCGGCAGCACCAGGTTGAGGATCTTGCGCGGAATGGCCGCAAAGCGCACGTCGCCGCACACGCCGATGATGCGGTCGCCGTCAAAGATGTAGGCGTCGCCCGAGTACATCGTGGTGCCCTTGACGGGCTGCATGCGGATGTAGTTGGTGTACGTCTTGCCGGCGTCGGGCTTCTCGATGAACCGCAGCGAGCCCCAGCCGTGCGAGATGTAGATCTGCTCGCGCGAGTCCACGGCATCCGTGGCGTTGACAATGAAGCCTGAGATGTGGCACATGCTGTCGATCCAGAACGGGTTGAAAAAGTAGTTGCCGTCGGCCGAGCTCGTCTGGAACCGGATCGTCGCGCTCGCCTCGCACGTCGCGCTGTCCAGGATCACCTCCTCCATGCCGCGGTAGCGCGGCGCGTAGTCGACCAGCGCCGTGAACAGCTTGTACGCGATGCCGCGGCCCACCTTGGACGCCGACCCCTTCTTCTCGCCCTCCCGCAGGGCGTCGATGCGCGCGCGGATCAGGTAGTTGACGCGCTCAAACTCGTTGGCCCACTGCTCCGCGTCGCCGTAGTACACCTTGCACGACGCGTGCTCCGTGCGCTTGCCGCCGCCGTTCTCGCCGCCCGTGTGGAAGACCAGGTCGGCGTAGCCCTTGTCAATGTGTGCGACGGCCGACACGCGCAGCATCTGGCTCGCCGCGTCGTCGGCAAAGATGAGCGTCTTGCCCACCTCAACGTTGGCAATGTTGGTGTGCACCTTGTCGGCGCCGGCGTCCGGGTGCACCAGCCGGTACGCGTAGTCGCCAATGGTCATGGCCATGTCGGCGTACAGCGTCGACGGGCACAGCGCCGTGTTGTTGACCAGGTGGCCCTCGAGCGCCATGCGCAGGTCGGCCCGGCACAGGTCCGACTCCGTGTCCAGCGTCACCGTGCTGCCCTGCACCTCCTCGCGCACCACCTTGTGCACGCTGCTCGTCGACAGCGTCGGCTTGGCAGGCGCGGCAGCAGCTTGTCCGCCGGCCGCCGCCGGAAGCATCTGCGCGAACCGGTTCTTGATCAGGCTCCAGTCGCCCTCGTACTGCAGCCAGTAGTTCTTCTCGTCAAACGCGTACGTCGGGATGTCGGCCATGCGCGTCGACGCCGCAAAGTCGCGGTGCATCTCGTTCCAGTCCATGTTGAGGCCCGCCGCGTGCAGCGTGCACAGGCTGCTGCCCAGCGTCTTGAACGCCGCCTCGCCGCGCCGCACCGTCGGCACCGCAATCGTCGTCGCGCCAAACGCCGCCTTGACCATGTTGGCGCACACCGGGTGCGGGCCGACCTCGAGCCACACCGTCTTCTCGTCAATCGCACTGGCCTGCTGTGCCGCCACGAGACCGCCCAGCACGTTGACGGCGTCGCGGGCATGGTTGCGGAGGTACGCCGCGTTGAACGGCAGAGCACCACTGACACTGCCGTCGTCCGCGGCGGGGATCAGCTTGCCCAGCAGGGGCGAGATGACGGGGACCGTCGGGGCGTGGAACGCGACGGTCGCGGCCCGCTGCTCAAACGCGTCCAGGATCGGGTCCACCTGCGCCGAGTGGAAGGCATACGGCACCTTGAGCGTCGTGCACTTGAACCCGGCCGCGTCGAGCGCCTGGGCAACCTCGGCCATCTGCGTGGCCTCGCCGCTGAGCACCGTCTCGCGCGGGCCGTTGATGCAAGCAATGTTAACAAGAGAAGCACGCGCCGCGCCCAGGGCCTCGGTGACGGCAGCCACGGGGCCCTGCACCGCCAGCATCGCGTGCGTGCCGGCGGTGCACGTGTCCACGAGCAGGCGCGCGCGCGCGCCCACGAGGTAGATGGTGTCGCTGGCCGACAGCACGCCGGCCACGTGCAGCGCGGCGTACTCGCCCAGGCTGTGGCCCATGACGGCGGCGGGCGTGACGCCCCAGGCCATCCAGAGGCGCGCCAGGGCCATCTCGAAGCAGGCCAGGCCCAGCTGCACCACGACGGGGCTCAGCGTCTGCACGTCGGCCGCGCTGCCGTCGATGAGCGGCTTGAACGACGGGAAGCCGTGGATCTGGCCCAGGCGGTCGTACTCGTCAATGCACGAGCGGAACACCGACAGGTGCGCGTACAGGTCCTTGCCCAGGCCGGCGTAGTGCGACCCCTGGCCCGTGAACATAAAGGCCACCTTGGGCGGCGTGGACGAGACGGGGCTGAAGTTGTCGTCGCCGGTGAGGCGCTGCTGCAGGGCCGTCTGGGCCTCCCAAAGGCTCGCGGCCGTCACGCTCATGCGCCATGCGTGCTGGATGCGGCGCGCCGTCGTCGTGTAGGCAACACTGGCAAGGGGCGTCTCCGGGTGCGCGGCCATCCAGGCCACCAGGCGCTCGGCGTTGTGGATCAGGGCCGACTTGGACTTGCCCGTTACGGTGATCACGTGCGTCCCGCGGGGGTCGGCGGCCGGTGGGGCGCGGCGCGGCGCGTCCTCCAGCAGCAGGCCCGTGTTGCCGCCGGCGGCGCTGAAGTTGTTGATGAACACGCGGCGCGGCCGGCCATCCGTGCGCCGGAAGGGCGTCATGTGGAAGGCAATGTTGACGTTGCGGTCGGCCAGGTCCGCGGGGAACGTCTTGTTGATCTCCTTCTTGATGCCGACATGCGGCGGGATGGCGTTCTTCTGCAGCATCAGCAGCACCTTGATCAGCGCCGTCACGCCCGAGGCGGCCTCGCCGTGGCCCACGTTGGCCTTGATGGAGCCCAGGTACAGCGGGCGGTCCGCCGGGCGCTTGCGGTCGGCCGGCGCAAACACGTTGGTCACGGACACCATCTCCGTGCCGTCGCCGGCCTGCGTGCCCGTGCCGTGCATCTCGACGTAGTCCACGTCCAGGGCGTCGACGCCGGCCTCGTCCAGGATGGCCGACGACAGGATCGACTGCGTCGGGCCGTGCGGGTGCGTGATGGAGATGGCGTCGGCCGAGTGGTTCGTGGCCGTGCCGAGAATGACCGCCAGCACGTTGTCGCCGTCGGCCTCGGCATCCTCCAGCCGCTTGACAATCACCGACGCGCAGCCGTCGCCGCGGCAGTAGCCGTCGGCATCGTTGTCAAAGGTGGCGCAGGGCCCCGTCTTGGACAGGAACTGGCCGCGGCTCAGGCCGGCGAAAATGTCCGAGTTGGTCATGCACGACAGGCCGCCCACAATGGCCGTGTCGCAGTCGCGCGCCCACAGCGACGTGCACGCCACGTTGAGGGCCGCCGCGCTCGACGAGCAGGCCGTGTCAATGTTCAGGCTGGGGCCGCTGAAGCCAAAGTGGTAGTTGATGCGGCCGGGGCCGAACGCGCGCACACCGCCCGTGATGTAGTACGTGTCGACGGACTGCGCGGCGTTGATCTCGCGCCAGTCGTCCGACGTCTGGCCGTAGAACGTGCCGATGCGGTCCAGGCGCGTCGACGGCGTGCGGTTGGGCACATAACCGGACATCTCCAGCGCCTCAAAGGCCGTCGTGATGGCCATGCGCTGCATGGGGTCCGTCTGCAGCGCCTCGCGCGGCGACATGTTGAAGAAGCGCGGGTCGAACAGGCCCGGGTTCTCGATCCAGCAGCCGTAGGGCGTGTGGCTCGTGTTCACCGCCTTGCCCGTCGGGTCCACGTGCGTCTCGGCCGGGAACCGGTCCTTGGGCACCACGCGGTGCACGTCCAGGCCCTTGGCCAGCAGCTCCCACAGCTTCTCGTGGCTGGCCGCGTCGGGGAACCGCCCGGACATGCCGACAATGGCGAGCTTGCACTTGCCCGAGCTGCCGTGGTTGCCCACCTTGGACGGCGACGGCCCAAAGTTGTTGGCCGTTGACGTATAGTCGGGCGACGTGCGCAGCGTCACCGTGGTTGTGCTGCTGTCGAGCGTGGACCGCAGCAGGTTGGCCAGCGTGTTGGCATTCTGCGTGGGGCCAAAGGGCAGGACCAGACACTCGTCGCTGCGGTGGCCGGTCGCCAGGTCCAGGCAGCCCTGCAGCACCTTGCCAAAGAGCAGGGGCTCGTTCAGGATCTCGTACACGGCAGCCTCGAACAGGCCCTCCGTGGTCGTCGCGCTGAGCCACATGCCCGTGGCACACGACATGACGGCCGACCGCGGCTTGGTGCGGTAGAACACGTCGGCCACGGCAGGGTCGTCGAGGCGCAGGATGGCCTTGACGTCCGCCGCGCTGTGCAGGTGTGCTGCGTGGTAGGGCCCGTGAACGGGGATCGACACCGAGCGGCCCAGCACGCCCGAAGCCGCAAGGGCCTTGAGCGTCAATGGCGGGCCAGACACGGCAACGTTGCTAGCCGAGGCCGCACTGACATACGCTGCGCTGGCGGTGGAGATTCCCTTTTTTTTGTTAATTCATTACATTCTCGTGAGTCCATCGAGGCGGGGGGGATGCAACTTACGCTGGCCGCGTTAAAGTCCGCGAGAACCTGGTTGACCTGCTCCTGTGTCTGGCTCGGAAAGATGTACGTCCAGCTGTCCGAGACCGTGCCGGGCGGGCAGAGCTCGTCAGCGAGCCGGGCAACATGCAGGCCCGTGCGGAAGGCCATCAGGACAGCCTGCGTGGCAACGGGGACCAGGGCCGACAGCGACGGAGTCGACGCAATGGCCGAGGCAGCAAACATGCCCGAGCAGAGGCCGACGAGGAAAGTGTGGTCATGCTTGGTCACATCTTCCCAGTTCTTTTCGGCATGGCTAGGTGATTTGGCGTTAGCAGTTGGACAGGCATCTCAAAAAAATATGACGCCTGACGCCTGATGACTTACTCAATGTAGTGTGCCAGCTGGGTGGCGCAGAGAAGGGCACCGTCGAGACCCGGGTGCTTGAGCGCCTGCGAATGATAGCGCTCGTTGAGCTGCTGCAGGGTCTTGAATATGGGCAGCTTGGACCGCTCCAGCCGGCCGAGGGTCTCAACCTCTCTCCTCAGGGCCTCACCGGTCTGGTTGAGGAACGCCTGGGCGAGGATGCCCTTGTCAGCCTGGCGGTAGAAGCCGGACAGGAAGCCGTAGGTATCGAGCGACTGGTCTCCGAAGAGAAGAAAAGCCAACCGTTCACCCATGTTTGCGATGTGGGAGTAAAGCAACTCGTTCACATAGGCTTCTTGTGCGTGGCTGGTTTCCCGTTGCTAGTAGGCAACCCTCCCAGTAGCAAGATGAGGAATGATATGGGATCTTTTATAAGGTGATGATGGAGTCGATTACCGAATGTATAAGTGTATATGAAAGAAAGAGTCTAAAGAGAGAACAAAATGAGAAACGAGCAAGAACGGAGGACTGGGGAACAAGACAATATATAACTGAATGGCAAGAAGTAGGACACAAGATGAAAGGGACGTGGGAAGATTGTAGGATATGTATGGAGTCTTAAATATACTCAGGATGTGTGCTCCTCAGGTTGGAGTGATCCGAGAGACGGAGCATCAGGTCGGGGGACTTTTATATACGATTTATGTGCCGGCCAGATACGAGAAGTAAGAGAAGAGCCCGATTTGGAACACGGGCCGCCGTCGTGGTCCCTTCGTACCAGCATAGTCTAAGCTGACCAGGCCGACAAGGTTGCCCCGTTCTCGTTTGTGCACTTCATGCCTATTGTTTGTAACCGTGTCTTGCTCGCTGTTTCCGTGGTCGTCTTGTCAATACGCCAGGCTGGCCAGTCGTCGAGACACTCGCAGTCTCTGTTGTCCCGGATCTCTCACTGCTTCTGCTGCTGCCGCGTTGACTCGGAGCATCTGCTCACTACGCCCCCTCCTCAGCTTGATGCCATTCTATAAGCTCTGCTAAATTCCCTTTATGGCAGTAATTTTCTTCTCCATCACTCCCGTGTGTCTTTATCACCACCGGTCTCGCGTACTTTTGTCATCTTCTCATACACCCACCCCATGGTGTGCCAGCTCACATGTAGGTGCAACAGACGACTTGAGGACGATGCTGCGGAACCTGCAATCCATTCTGAGCCACGGCCATGTACCACACCGCACACACTAGTGTCTATATATAAATTACGAGGCGTGTGCAGAATAATACATGCGGACGGGCGTGTTTTCACAGGCTTGGCCAGATGGATACGACCCATTTGGCCGGTGGGAAACCGTGGTCCGGACGTGGTGAGCGTTCGGTCACCGAAGTGCGTGGGTAGAATCAGATACCTGCTGCATTAGGCGAGGACATTCTTGACACTGTCACCACCACTCGCGGGGTCTATCATGGAGTCTAGACGTTGAAAAAAAACAGCGAATATGACTGCTTTTTTTTGTTTTTTTTCCGCCATGGCCGTTCGTCGATTTACGATGAGAGAATGCACTGACTGGTGGCAATAAAATGATCCGCAGCCAACAGAGCTACCGGGAATACATCTCTCCAACGCAGATACCGGGACGCAGTGTCATTCAGATATTTTTTCTTATCTTCATTCCACAAGGCAATGGTGGAATAACCTCTCTATTGCTGTGATATAAAAATAGAAACGACAGACAATGGCGCACGACTGCAGACATCAGCAAAAACAAAGCCGCACTTTAAACAAGCCTTGAGTCTGGGATGTGATGCCTAGGTGAATCACAATTTAGAGTATGACAAACGGGTGAATTGATCTGGATTTATTGCAGTAAGTATCAAAATTATAATCAAAAGCTTTTCAGACTTTGAATTCTGCACGGACAAGGTCGACAATACGAATCATATTAAAAGCGCCCGAAAATCCCGAGAGATAAGCAACAAGCAGTGAGAGTTGCGTGGGGTGAGCAATGCGCAATGCGTTGGACATCAAACCCCGGCGCGAAAGAAAGAACAACACAATAACGGCGAAAGAAGAAAAATAAATCATAAATAATCATAAATCATTCAACAGTAAGACAGTAAAACAGTAAAAAAGATGAAAGCAGCAAGGTGCAGATGGGCTGAATAGTGTCTTGTCCGTATATACGTCCGGAGTTCCCCATGTCTAGCGAAATGAGCTCCCACAACACGAGACACCGGTTCCTGGTCAGAAATGCAATCAAGCGGACCTGCTGGCAGCCAATAGAAGCAGTGGTACCGGCTTTCCACGGACAGATGTGACAGTGCCACTTACCCACGTCTGCTAGCTTGTATCTTGACGCCGCTGCGTAAGAAGGTCTCGGCGGTCTCGGCGGTCTTGACGGTCTCGACGGTCTCGACGTTGTTGTTGCTGATTTCTCTCTTTTAGGATGAGGCAGGTCGCATTTGCTCCACTTGTTTGTCAGCCACCCGGACTGCTTGCTTGTCCTTATCGACCCGTACCCCAAGAGGGTACAGCTGTTGCGAGCGGGTGCAGCTTCACACGGGGCGCGGCTGGAAAATGAGTATTACGGTCCCGCCTCATCATGTCATGATCATGATAGGTAGATTGCAGTATGTAGTAAGCTTAGTTGGACCGCTGCTCGTATACGAGGCATGCTCGTAGATACGATGTCGCCGTCGTCTGTGATGTGAGATGATGCCCGACGCCCCCTTCCCGCGCCCCTTTCGTGCTTTTTCGAGGTGCCGCAAGCTAGACCTACATCTACATATCCCGACCGACAAGGAAGCTGAGAAAGGTCGTCGAAAAGTTCACACATGATACTTCCATGAAGCACGGTCACTCACTATGTACAGTAGCTATGGCAGAAGAGATGACCAGCCCAGAACACCAGGATCTCACGTGGCAACGCGCATAGGATGTTGCTGTCTTTACAAGATACCGACGTATGCGAGCTACTGCAGTAGCAACATATGGCTTCAGACTTCTTGCTGGGATCCTCCGGCAGATGAACGACAAGCTTGCATATGGCAGCAAAGGCAAACGCAAAAATCCATGTAGCCATCCACAATGGCAGGGATAATCAAGGTGACTGCCAGCGTCTGGTAGTCTAGGCTACCTGCTTGCTTCAACGTGTGATGAGGAAACGTTCCCGCGGAGTATGCATATGCGGTGACCGGTCTTCTTGTTGCAGCTCATGAGACATCTCCATATCTACTGGTCCAATGGGTACGCAAGAGCCTTTGCTCGCAAGCCGGCATCCAACGTCCAGGGTTAAGAAAGCCACTTCGAGTGACTGCAGCTGACAACTTCCCTGCGGACGTCCATGTAAGACTTTGTTATCTCTTGCCGCACAGAATCATAAGATTATGATGGATCCACGGTGTAAGCCGTGTTCCGCACAATGGGCAGTGAGAGATCAGCCAAGGCACATGCATGATTGTAATGGAAGATATATCTGGCCGTCTATGTTTACTGCTTATTTCTCGTTTTCTGGTTCCGTTATACAATATATGCAGTGCATGTTTGCTGGCTTTTATGGTGGCACCGAGTTTGAGTCTCAGTCACCTCGTATTCTAAGTTGCTATGATTCTGTTTTTTATTTTTATTTTTATTTTTATTTTTATATGTCTGCTTACATTGAATCTCTGCGGATCTTCTTTCATCATATTGTACGCCGTACACCATGCCATGTTGCTCAAGGTTTGTAAAGTGACTACATAACTTTGGTATATCTGACCCTGTGGCTATGTTCTGCTGAATGTGAGGCAAAACACTGTATTCTTGCACTCATTGTTTTCGGAGAATATAGTCGGAAATTGGACATCGAATGACCGCATATAGTATATATAGTGACTTCGGAAAGAGCAATGACTAGAAGCTGGGAAAGGAAGGAACGACTGAGGTCGTTGCTGTCCGCACTAACCAAAGCAGGAAAAAGAGGGGCGCACGAGCCACACAGCCAATTGACTTACACTATCTCAACGGTTGTCTCCATAATTTTTTTCTCGACGCCTCCGAGGCAGAGAAGCTCTGTACGATATTCCGGCACGACTATATTGCCACGGAGCATGATACGAGAATTTAGTCATCAAGTCATCAAGTCAGTGAGAACAAGTAAGCACTGCACCGGCGTTGTCTGTCTCATCCTTTGGATGCACTGCAGCTATCTCGACCACTACTAGGCACCAGGGTAGGAATGCCTGATTGAAGACCCCGGAATATCTTTCTTTATGCACCTTTTGCAGAGGCTTTTCTTTCTTGGAAGCGCAAAGAATACTTTGTATTTTTATAAAATCTATTGTCATTGAAGCAGCGTTTTGCCACAAACGCCCATAGCCCAGGAGAGGATATGCGCTCACTGAGCACTGCATCTACGCCGGAGACCACCGTAAAAACGGCGACAGGGAAGGTAAAAATAGCACATAGAGTGCTCAAAATGCCTTGCCAGGGCTTGGAGTGGGCTCAGAATAAAGACTGGGATACAGCGTCGGGCACTCATTGCGTAAACGAGGTCCTTGTGCAGAGATACCGGTATGCCAGTAGATACGGCACGTTCTAAAAAGCTGGATCCTACCAGCAACGTTGTAGTTTTTTTTCAGCTTTGTCAGTGTCAACCCATATTTGGAATATGCCGGGTAAGAAAATGGATCACACGAAAAGACGGTCGTATCTTGTCCGCTCTATTATTTTGTTTTTTTTTCCTGTCCAGATTCTTTTGTTATCTTTCTTCTCCTGCCGCCCCGACTAGACTCGGAGCAAATATTGTCCCATTGTCAGCTCGTTCGTCTCCGGATCCATACACATGAAAGCTGTCTAGCTCTAAACCAAGAGTGTCCCACCGGACATCCGGTCCTGCACCGCTGAGGGATCTGCGCGGCTGTCAGCTTATCCATTCTCTAGCCGTATCACTACTTGTTTTGGTAGCTTTAATCAATTAGCTTTATCTATGATTGTGTGTACGTTTTTGTGTTCTGTCTGTACTCCTGTGATAGGTGGTCTGTCTCGGTGTGTAGTTCCCACTTGTGTTTGCAGGGGGGAACAACGCTGTTGCTGTGCAAACACGCGGAGACAATCTCGCCAGAACAAAAGCATATACAAGATATTAAAGCATGTGCTCGTACACACGATTATGATCACATCACACCACCAGCCGACCAAAGATCACGAGCCAATAAAGGAACAACACCTGGCAGCCATTCGCCTCGGTAGCTCCCGATGTTAATCCCCCTCGGAGACCGTGCGCTGTGTGTTGGCCGAGTATGTGTCCGGCAGATTACCAGATCCAAATTTCCTTTATTTTTCGTTATTTTTTTTATATAGCTTGTTCTTTGGAGCCCATTCAAGCCTCTTCAAGTATTGTTTTCCTCGTAGTGATTTATGCGCACGTCGCGTTTGTGGACATTGCAATGTGGCTTTCTTTTTCGTTTATCGTCTCTCATTTGCAAAATAGGTGTGTAACAGCTATTTTGCAACACAGCTGTACCATGGCACTTCTGATGACCCAGAAATGTCTTGAATGCACCTTGGACCGACTGGAGCTCCCTTGTCTTTTCCATGTCTTCCTATGTGGGAACCAATGTCAAATAAAAAAAAATAAACCATTGATCCTCGCTGCCTGTAACCTTTTTTATTTTTGGGATTCTAGAAACCTCCGGTAATGCAACATGCAAGCGCCGAACTTTTTTTTGTGAACAAGCAGGGCCGGTGAGTGAGCGGCCAGATGGGAACAGCACAGTAGGACAAGAAGGCCCCAAAACATTTAGTGTTCTTTGTGCAGCCCGAGACACACCGAAAAAAACACAAGACAGCTTCTGCTACACTGCCAGATGGTACCGTATTATATTTTTTTCTTCTGTTGTCGCAGCGCTGGAGTTTGTGTTTTTGTCTGACCCTTCTCGAACATGGCCACAGTTTTTTTCGAGACACGGACCTGGGCTAGCTCGGTGTCTGTTGACGGACGTACGCCGCTGTGGTACACACCAACAAACAATTTTGGACAGTATAAGTTGGGGCGTGCTGTGAGTTTCCATGATGAAAGCATGACACATGTATTCTAGAATATCAGGGTGAGATTGGGGAAAGACCCCCTAGAGTTTGTAATACCTTCCAGCAGGCTGTTTACTCATAGAACGAGACTCAAACGTAAGTCGACAACTTTGATGTTTTTTGTCCGGTCGGATTGCCGCCACGGAGTACTTGTACCATGGCCGCGTTGCAAGTTCCTATGCTACTCCAACTCACGGGATATGTATGCCATGGCCGGACGCATGATTCTCACTAAATCAGCATTCCTGTTGCCACGGGGGGGTGTCCAGCTTTGAAACGTTCCTATATAACAGTACCTGCTTCCAGTTTTCCAGAATCATTCTGATCGCGTTCCATCAGATGCATTCGCCGAGACATTCAAATCGATCTCAATAGGTAACTGCCCTGTTGATTTGAGTACCGTCA
Source organism: Ophiostoma ips (assembly GCA_019925475.1). Taxonomy (NCBI): domain Eukaryota; kingdom Fungi; phylum Ascomycota; class Sordariomycetes; order Ophiostomatales; family Ophiostomataceae; genus Ophiostoma; species Ophiostoma ips. The sequence continues at coordinate 56,884 of JADHKN010000028.1, read as the reverse complement.
CTTTCCAAACACTTGCTTACATTTTTAACACATTTAGGCCGCACGTGAAGATGGATGCCTGGGAATAAATGGCATCTCCAGACTGAGAGATTAATGCTATTTCATTAATTGAATCTAGCGGAAAGGAGCAGATTCGATGCGTGGCAAAGTACAAGAAATAAACAAAAGAAAACAAAAAAAGGACAAAAGAAAACAAGGGACAAAAAAGAATTAGAAATCGGGTCAAACGATGGTGAGAAAAAGAAAGATTTGAAACCAAAGATGGCACTTTAGGAGAAGTCGCAACACGACATGGCAGCGCATTCAGCGACTACAGGCTGTGTCTGATCTGACGGGCCCGGAAGCGCGGCTTGGGAGCCGGCGTGGGTGCAACGTACAAGGCTCTGTTCGAATGTTAGTGATTGGTATTATTATGGTATCTCTGGGGAAAGGAAACAAGGTAATATACATACCCGACGTAGCTGGTGGGGGGAATGGTGTTGTAGTTGCTCGTATCAAGAACATTCTGGGTGTTGCCGCCAGCGTTGCCCTGGTATGGAATGTCCTGGAGCTTGCAGTTGTTGATGTGGTCGTCGGGGAAGGTGACGGAGCGGAGGGCCTCGGGCATCTGGATGATGGTGGCGGTCAGGCCCATCTCGACGTGCCACTCAATGTGGCAGTGGAAGAGGAAGACGCCCGGGTTGTCGATGCGGATGCGGATGACGGCAAAAGAGTTGCCGTTGACCGTGATGGTGTCGCGGCGCGGCGGGCGGGCAATAAAGGTGCGGTTGTGGCCACTCCAGACGCCCTCGTTGCTGCCGGGACGGTCGAGCACCTGGAACTGGTGGCCGTGCAGGTGGAAGGGGTGGATGGCGGCGTCCAGGTTGTTGATGACAATGTCGACGATGGCGCCCTTGCAGAAAATAAAAGGGTTGACGTCGCCGTAGACGATGGGGTTGGTGTTGTTCTTGCCCGTCGTGGCCGCCGAGTACAGGGTGGGCACCTTTTGGCCAATGTAGGTCTGGTCGTTGAAGCAGGCGCGGGGGTAGCCGTTGACGTCCTTGCAAAAGGCAAAGTTGAGCGTGATGGTGTTGGTCAGGGGCCCGTAGGCGGGGAGGTTGTCGAGGGGCCGGAAGGACACGTCGTCGACGGGTCGCCACTTGGCCACGACATCCTGGGGGTAGTCGCCGCTGGGCTTCATGACGAGGTAGCCCGTGTAGTTGTGCGGCCAGACAATGGCGGAGGCGGCGTCGACGGCGTAGTCGCGGTTGACGTCGAGCGACACGAGGAAGGGGTAGTTGCGGTGGTCGCGCGCGATGCCCTTGATCAGGATGTCGTAGCGCTGGGCCGGGGCAATACGCAGCTGGTATGCCTGGGCGGGCTGGATGTAGGAGGAGTCGATCATGATGATCTGCATGGTGTGCGAGTCAAAGTGCAAGAAGGCCGAGGCAAAGGCCGAGAAGCTGATGATGCGGAAGCGGTAGGTCTTGCCGGCCTCAAAGGTGACGTTAAGGCCGCGGCCCTCGTTGACAATGATGCCATCGGGGAAGGGCGGCACAAAGTTCTCGTTGGAGGGCTGCAGCATGTTCTGCATCAGGGTGATGGACTGGTCGTGGTACCAGTCGGACACGGTCAGGATGATCTCCTCGTCGTACTTGCCGAGGTACGGGTCGACGGGGTCACGGACGATGAGCGGACCACGGAGCCCATCGGGGTACTGGCCCATGTTGTGGGAATGGTCTAGTCCTGTCAGTCATGTGTGCAAAAGGAAAATGTCCGATGTGTGTCTTTCAAAGGGGCGGTTGTAACGGTAACTTACACCAGTATGTTCCGGGAGCATTTGCCTATGATTGGTTAGTAAATCGTATATAGACCAAGACAAAGCATACATCCGATAAAACATACCAAAAAGGTGTACGTGATGGACGAGCCGGGAGGGACGGGGCACTGGGTCACGCCGCTCGGGCCGTCCATGTCCGAGGTCAGGATCTGGTCGATACCATGGAAGTGCAGGCCGGTGGTCTCGTTGCCGAGCTTGTTGTTCAGCGTGAGCTGGATGGTGTCACCGGCATACGCCTCGAGCGTCGGGCACGGCCAGGCATTGTTGATGCCGATGACGGGCCGCTCAAAGCCATCCGGCGAAGCGTTGACCCAGGTGACATCCCACTCGACGGACACGAGCGCTGCCAAGGCGCGGGTGGCCAGGAGAGCAGAGGACAGGAAGGGGAACAAACGGGTCATTGTGGCAGCAAACGACACAGCAGGGAATTAGATAAATATAGGTCAGAAATGTGAACGATTGAGGGATAGGGGAAGGGGAAACAAAAAAAGAAAAAAAAAAGAGTGACGAATGAAAACTTGCTCGTGAAGAAAACGACTTTTCCGAGAACAAGCTCAAAAGCGAGGGTGTACTAAACCGTTGAGGAACAAAAATATATAGAAAAGAAACGAGAGCTGGCAAAGTGTATGAAGACACGGCCGTCGATGCTGGAGCTGGATGAGGAAAGAAAGGAAAAGTCAAGAGTCAGAAATGAAGCGGACGACGGCCGGTATAAGAACAAAAACAGGAACACGATGGCCGCCTCGAGGACGTGAATGAGAGTAGGGGCTGAAGCAACGAGTCAGGCCGTATGATAGTACAATAAATCAGAGTAAAAAATAAAATACATACAATATAATCAACAAATACGAGTAAATAAGCATAACGACAGCAAGTGGAAAAATAAATTAACAGAAAAGCAGGCAGAAAAGTGGGATATTTGCAGCTGAGCATCACGTTTGGTGGAAGACCAGCAGAAGAGCGGATCGTCCTGCGAAAATCAATAATCATAAAACGGATTGGGAAAGAACAAGAGAAGGGTGTAAGTCGGAACGAATGGCAGGGGGGGTGGGGGGGGGGGGAGCTGCCCAAGTGAGGAGAAGCGACAGTCATTCTCTCCATGGCATGCATGTACAATACGAGCGAGAGAGCCGATATCAAACGCCAGCAGGGGATCAGCCGGGCAGGCTTGGCCATGGGGTGGGAGGTACAAGCATGGCTTGGTGGTTTGCTCGCGTCTCTCTTCTCTCTTCTCTCTTCTTCCCTGGCGCCATGGGTACGCCGTACTCGTAGTCATCCGCAGCAGCGCATACATCAAGAGAAGCACAAAGAGCAGCAGCAGGGCGGACAAGGCGCATCGACGGCCAGGGGGGTCAGCTAAGGAATGGAGTATCGAGTCTATAAACGGAGGGCAGAACATGCAGTCATGGCGCACCACGAGGGGGAGCGAGCATGACATGGCAGGGCATCTCGGCTGGTGGACATTATCGTCTGTGTTTCCCCAGGGGGGACCTTTGTGCGAGCTTACAATATACAATATTAGAGTATAGAGTATGATCATATGGCCCAATAATTGGCCATGCACACATGCACAGAATCAAGAGGCAGATTTATGGTGGCTTTGCGGAAGAGAAGAGCAGCCGTCATCGGGCCCGGGTCTGGGTAGTGAGGTATCTGACCATACGATAAGGAAAGGGTCTTGTTGACCCGTGAATTTGGCGGCTCGTATTGGCCAGTTTACTCGCATGCTGCAGAGCAATGTGAGCCACAGACGCCGTGCATACTTCTCTGACCGCGCGGTGAGAGTGTGCTGATGAAGGGGAGTGTGGTGGGACGGGCTGTTCACGCATGCAAATGACATGGGGAGAAGGGGAGGGGAGAGAATGAACGATACGAAGAAGAAGAAAGAAGCCGAAAGGTCAGATGAGGTGATCGGGTCTCTTGGCCGTGCGTCTGATATTGGACCCTGCTGACATGTTTTCTTCTGTTTTCTGGCATTCTCGGACTTCTCCACGCTTTGGCACAATGACTCGTCTGGTCCTCTTCCCGTCTCTTGGCCTGCAGTGCCAGAAAGTTGACATTAGACCCATTTTCGTTCAGGCCGTGGCACTTTCAGCTTCTTTGGCTGTTCTGCCGTCGTGTGATGATTTATTAGTTTTCATATTCGTTCCACACCCTCTCTGCTTCAGCCCCAACATGTTTTCTCAGTCTTTAGTGTTTCAGTGCTGTCTAAATCACGTCCACGTAGCCGGATGGCGGCGGACGACGCATCTTCTTCCGTGATATGGGGCACCGTCCACTCAATCAATGAAGCCGCCTCTTGCATGCCGCAGCCCTTAATGCAGACTCGCAACGTTGGCATGCAGGCCGCTTGCTCGTTGTCCGTTGTTCTGTCGGGCACAATCCGAGCGGCAATGCTACGCTGACGCTGCGCATGGAGTGCTATTTTTGATCGTTTACGATGAGTCGAGTCGGTTATTACTCGTTGCTTTAAACGGGACAGCACCAGAGCAAGGGCGATCGAATGGTCAAACGAAAACAAAGACAAGGATAATCCATGATGAGCTGAGAGCGCGGTAGTGCAAGGTAACATCTGTTCAAGGAGTAGCAGGCAATATAAGAAAAGAAAGAAAAGAAGTGTAAAGAAAAGAAAAGAAAAAAGAAAGAAAGAAAGAAAAGAACTAGAGGCTCGGATGTCTGCGGCTCCCATCCCATCTTTGCACATCGCATCTCCGCAACTGCAAAATCAAGACGTGTTGCTTTCTCATGGCATCCGTCTGATAGCCCTCCAGTAGTGATATGCTCCCAAATATGCCCTTGCATCACATACAAGACACGGCGCATGTCTATCAATACATTTCATATGCGGAGATAGGCTTTTTTTTCAATATCTTCCTTCATAGCACAAACAAGAGAGAAGAGAGAAAAAGAACGAGAGAATGAGGGGTCCCCTGCTGCCGTTCTCTCGGGCTACTGTATGATAGACGAGATACGAGCAGCGGAGAAACCAGGGAAAGCGGAACTAGCAAGGTGGTTCAGAGTACTTTTTTATTGCTCAGCCAGAGTAGTTTTTGGAAGATTGCAAAGGAGCACCAACAAATATATCTCCGTCGTGGTCCTACAAAAGACCGTCGTACGGGCTGAAAGAAAAGGTTTCAGTTGTGAATGACCATGGTGTACAGTAGGGAGAATGCAGTATTCAAAGTGGACGTCGTCTCCGAGTGTTGTTCGGGGCTGTGATACTACGGAATATTTACTCGTAGACACTTGTAGACACTCGTAGAGGCAGCAGCAGTTGGCGGAGATAAATGCCGGAAGCTGGAAAACAAGATTGATGGCAAGACTGGGATGTGCCTGTCAGGAAAGGGCATGGAAGCAAAAGGACGGCCACTAGCGAGTGGTGAAGAAAAGTAAAGCTTAGGGAATAATCAAGGAATAATAATAAAGAGTTGGATAGCATACCGTAAAAAAAGAAAGAAAAAATGGGTTAAAAAAAATTTACATTTTTTTTAAGAAAAAAGGAAACATGAAAAGGAAACAAGAAAAGAAAAAAAAAATCAAAAAAAATCAAAAAAGAAACGAGAAAAAAAATCCCAAAAAAAAGAAACAAGAAAAAAACATATGCATGTAAGATGGGCCTCACGGTCAACGAGAATAGGATAAGCTTACAAGAGAACGGGAAAAGGTCAGACGACAGAAGAGAGGCTTTCCCTTGCTGCAGCACCTCCCGCACAGCTGCCTGATATGGACAGTCCGAGGCGCAGCGCTTCATGCACGCTTCGGTATTACAATATCCCCTGGCCCCTCCTGCAGTGGCCCTATACCGGTCAGCCATACATGCCTAGCCCCGGCTTTCTGAGCTTCCTCCCCTCCCCCCTCCCCCCCTTCTGCGCTGGCTCCTTTCTGCAGTCGGCGCCAACGGCAAACCCCACAAAAAAGAGGTCGCATCCGAGAGCTGTGCTGGCAGGATTTAGGATTCTTGTGCCAATATAAGAGTAAGCATGGAAGGATCACCGAGTCGCATCAGCGCGATAACACGGCACAAGCGGCCGGAGAACAAACAGGGCGAGCGGGAATAGGGAGCCCACCGTTGAGCAGAGGGGTATCCGATAGGGCTGTTTATGTTCAACGGGGGGGGGATCCAATTCCAATACAACCCACCCGTGAGTCTTTGATTTCTCCAATAGGCTGACATGAGGATCAAGAACAAGTACAGCCATAACAAGTTATGAGGAATAATGGATGAGAAAAAAATACCAGCAAAGTACAGAGTACTTGTAGATCCTGATTGAATACGAGAAAACGGCAAAAAAAATCAATTCCAAAAACACGCTAGGCCAACTGCTGGCTGTCAGCCGTGAATTAGCGGCCCGGCCCTGCCTAATGACCGGCACCGACACGGTCCCGACACAAAAACGAAAAATATGAAATAGGTATATGGTGCAATACAACAAGAACTATGGGGCGCGCCCCAAATGCGAGAACGGGGGAAAAAATGGGCAGAAAGGCGGAAAAGGCAAAAACAGTTGGGCATAAGCGCAGCTATCGTCCGGCGCGTCTACTGCAGCAGGGCGGCTTCCAGGTCCAAGACACCAAACAGACCCTCAATCTCCCTTTCGATCCGGCTGAGCTCGTCTGCCACCTGCCCCGTTACCAGTGCGTAGGCATACAGCAGTGCGTAGTCGCGCTCCTCGACAGTCACCCCGGCCGTTGTGCTGGGCTGCTCGGCCACCGTCGTGGTCGGCGATGCAGGTGTCTCTGTCGTCGTGGGCGTCTGGCCGCGAGCTGGCCGCTTAGGGCTGGCAGCCTCCTGTCCAGCTTCTTCGCCGCCGTCGAGCATGATCAGGTCAGCCGATGGTGGAGCGTCCGTCTGTTGTTTTGAGGCTGGCTGCTGCTGCTGCTGCTGCTTTAGTGATAGAGCGTGCTCCTTGCGGAACTGAAAGACTTTGGCCAGGAAGCGGTCCCGCACAATCGTCACACCCGGAAGGGCATCCGTCAGCGGGTACTCCAGCATAAACGAGCTGGCCAGCACCTGGAACACGTGGCAGATCCGGTCGCACAGCATCGCCCGCTCCTTCGCCGTGTAGTAGAGCAGCGCCCGCTCGCCCTCCGTCAGGTGGCCCCGCCGCTGCGTCAGCAGGCTCATCGCGTAGAAGCCGTCCAGCGCCTTGTTCGTCGCCTCCAAGATGCGCCCGCACGCCTCGTAGGGAAACGGGCCGCGCAGCTCAAACTCCGACGCGGCTCCCTGCCGCAGCGTCTCCAGCCGCGCCGCGTACCGCTGCAGCGCAGCCTGCTCGCCCGACTTGAGGTACGACCGCGTGCAGTCGCTGCGCAACAGTATCGCCAGCGGCCCCCGCTTCCAGATCAGACCCATCTGCAGGTAGAGCACAGAGACGCCCTCCTTGAACCGCTTCCGCGCCGAGATGGGCCACACCACACGGCATATAAAGAGGCCCCAGATGATACCGGCCGTCACGGCCAGGAACCGATGCTTGGCAATCTCCATGATGAACGGGTGCACGCCACCCTCGTCGTCGTCGTCGTCGTCCACGCGCTGCGACAGCGAGTATGCATACAGCGTGATCACGTTGTACGCCAGCAACGTCGTCCGGCCCTGCGGCGCCTTGCCGCGGTCGATCATCGTGAAGAAGCTGTAGAAGGCGACCAGCCAGCCGAGAGCCAACAGCACAAGCGCATTGCCCTTGCTGATGTTCCAGTTGATCACCGCCAGCGTAGAGCCTACCAGCGTGGCCAAGAACCGCGCCAGACCGGTCGTGTTGGCAGCCCCTACCGTCATCGAACACACAATCATAAACGACAAAAGACCCCATTCACCGCGCCAGTGCATGTAAAAGTCTCTCGTGTCCTTGATAAAAGCCATCATCGCCCACAGCATCGCACCGATGCCCACCTTGATGCCGAACCGGATGTCGTCGCGCGTCAGCACCCGGATCGACCGCAACATGCGCTGCGCAAGAGTGCGCACAACCGCATTCGCATCCGGCGCAGCCTGCCAACTAAACGTGTCGCGCCGGTTGATCATCTCGTCTGGAATGCCGCGCGGCAACTGCGACTTGCGGATCGGCCGCAGGTTCTTGGGCCGGCCTCCTTGGTTGCTGCTCGCATTGCCGTTGGGGTCATCCGTATAGGGCTCGTCCGCCTCGGCATGACGGTCCGTCACCGCAACATCAAACGGCAGCACCGACGGATACCGCAGCTGCGGCGCCTTCCAGAACATCAGCCACCGCCAGCTCCGGTGATTGTGGTCGCGCACGAGCTTGAGGTCGTCGAGCACATCGAGGTACTTGCTCAGCTCCTCGCCAAACGCCTGAAGACTGAAACTGAAGTGGCCGCAGGCTGCTGCCACTTCCTCAAAGTCCGCCTTGATCTTCTCCGACCGGGGGCGGCCAAACTCGATCGTCTTGTAGAGCTCGCCCAGGGCCTCGGCACGCGCATTGTTGAACAACGCGAGAGCGTCTGTCAAGCTCTGCCGGTAGTGGTCGTTAATGTAAATCTCGTAGTCGGGAGGACCGCCAAACGGCGAGTCTCGCAGCACGGTTGCCAGCGTAAAGGCTAGCGACTTCATCGAAGGACCCAGCATACTGATAAACAGCTCAAAGATCTCCGACGGTGTCCGCAGCGTCGCCGTGCTGCCCCGGCGCGAATGGCCGCTGTGCATGGACGCCGCATGCTCAACATAGTCAATCGTAGGTGGCGAGCGGCACAGCATGCGAGGAGAGCTGGCACCATTGCTACTAGCCCCGTCAACCACGCCCAGAAACCGAAGTGCATCCTCGTCGCTGATCAAGGGACGCGCATTGGCCGCCCTATCTTCGTTGCTCTCATCCGAGGCCTCGTCAATGGCCGTTAGCGCCGCCTGCCGTCCACTCCGGTAAAAGCTGGAACTGGCACGGGGGAGCTGCGGCCGGGAGTCGGCGCGCGAAGAACCAGGAATGTTGATGCCACGAGAGGGCGATGAGGACGGCGAGAAAGAGGAGGACAGGATCGTCGCCTGCACATAGTCGGATGTTGTAGTCGAGATTCCGGCAGGGCTGGTCGGGCTGACCATTGACGGCGCTGTTGCAGCTCCTGCTGCTGCCGCCGACTCGCGCAAGAGCTCAAACTGTGTGTTGGCAGCACTGCGCAAGCCACCAATGGACTGCGCCAGCGTCTCCATGGACTTGTACACGAGCTTCTCGAGCTGGTACAGGCTGGCATGGCCCGCAGCATAGTGCTCGTACTTGGCCTCCTTCAAGTTCTTGGTCATCTGCGCGTGTGCTGCCGACCAGTTCTTGGACGCCGTATTGTACTCGGCCGACACCGTCAGCTCTTCCTCGGCGCCACTCAAGAACCCGTGCGCAATCATGGCCAGCATGTCGCCGAGCGAGGTCGACGCCTGCGTGAAGGAGTCGCGCAAAAGGGCCCGCGCCGACACGCGCCACATCAGCAGACTGACGGACGAAGTGGTGCCGATGCCAAAGGCCAGCGTCTTGAGCACCTGCGCCACCTTGACGTTGGAGAAGACGCTGCTGTATGTCGAGTTTTCCTTGGTGACGACGGTGATAATGGCCAGCGACGCAAGTGTGCAGCCGACGTTGACCGAGGGGTTGTTGAGGCGCTGCTTGACCCAGCCGATGAATCCAAAGCCGCCGCCGATAAAGATCAACAGCACAAAGGCGTGGGCCAGTGTGACCAGGCCCATGACCGACCCAAACAGGACCGACGATGCCATGGACAGAATGGATATTATCTCGGCATAGGCGATGGCCACGACGCCAATGATCATCGACTCGATCATGGAGCCCGCCGTGCGTGCTGGGTGGAAGTAGACGGTGATTGTGGCCACCAGGTGCTTGCCGTCGAGCTTGCCGAGCAGGTCGGACAGCGGCGGCCAAAACGTCCACAAGCTGGCGATCGTGTAGGCCACTGTGCACTTCAAGACGCCCCGGCCCTTGGGCGAGTCGGCCCACGACCGGAAGCGACTGAATCCATCCCTGGTGACACGGCCCGTGGCCTCGATCCGGGAAATGAAGCCGGGCGCAGAGAAGAAGGAGTTGGGGTCGTCGTTGCTGTTGTTTTCGTCGTCGCTGGAATAGGCGGACATGGTGGTATGTCGCTGCTCGTTGGACAGAGGCGAGAATCCGTTGCGGAGGGTAAACTGTCGACGCGATCGTTCGCCCGTCGAAGGGATGATGAATGTGCCATTGCGTAGTTTCTGCACAAACAAATGATTAGCTCACCAGCATCCTCAAAGTAACTCGTACTCGTACATCTTTTGCGCTTCCTTGGCCACCTGCAGGAGGAGAGAGAAGAGGTGCCGCTACACATGCACACAAGCAGGTTTAGCCTTCCAAAAAACCTGCCAACCAGATTGGTTCCCCCGCGCTGCGTGCGTCTCATTTCGGAGCCACAATCGTTGTCTTGAACGCAAAAAGGAGAGATGCGCCAAAAAGTAGCTCCGGCTGGAACCAATCCGTCGGACAAACCAAGCAGCGAATACATCGACGAGAAACTTACACTGCGTTTGGCTGCACGACGCGGTGGCCACTGGCTGTTGCCGGCCGATCCACCGGCCGTGGTTGTGTGGTCGCTCATCGCCTCGTGTCGCCGTTGTTGGCGCCCGTCGTCGCGTTGTCGATGTCGATGTCGATGCAATCACAAAATCACAAATAAAAGGGAGAGAAAGAGGCCTGGGGGAGGGCCAAGGCTGCGCGCGACAGGCAGGAAGGAACCTGGATAGCTCCTGCAAGTCAGAAAGCATGGCCAATCACGCGCCAAGTGCCCACAAGGGTAAAGCTGGGAAAGTCATGCACGGGACGCGCTGTCGTCAGGGCGCTAACTACTCGTAGATACCAGTGAACAGTGGAGAGTGCTATGACATAATTAGCATGCAACGTGAGACTTGTTCGGGTTGCAGGGTCTACGAGTTCTATCTTGCGAGCATTCTTGGGATAAATCGTGAGACAATCGATCGGGGTCCTCGCGATATTTATCACTGTATTTCATCACATAGCTGAGTAGATGTCACATGACTTGAAGCATTCTGTCGTGTCCAGATGCTTGATTGCTCGAATCTGGCAAGCACGACTTGATGTCCATTATTTCCTATTTCGGCCAGTGCACGGATAGCTGACAGGGCGGACCCCGCTTTGCTCCGGGCCTTGTTCTCCAAATCCAGCTATCCGCCCAGCAGCTAGTCACCACCGATTGTGTCGCGGGCACATCTCGAATCATAATAGACCTGCTCGAACTCTCTTCTCGGTCAATGTCAGCATCTTGGCGAGCCTGCCCGCGTGTCGCCATTTCTGTCCGATCAACCGTCCTGCCGAACCGGTATACAAGTCACCGGCAGTCCCTTGCGCCGTCGCATACAGCAGCGTCCTATTACTCATCCGCAGCTCGACGCATCACATCTTTCCAGATGGCGTCTGCTCCTGCGCCGTTGCGTAAACGCTTCTTCCCGCTCCAGGGCCGCACCGCCGATGGCTCTGCTCCACCGGCCCCGGCTGCCAAGCCAGGCGAGCACCAGCCAAAAACCCTGCGCGGCGTTGTCTTTGACGTAGACGGCACTCTCTGGTATGTCTCTCTGTGTCAACACCACACCAAGAAATGCCTGCTAATACCCCCTCCCCCCCCCCCCCCACAGTGTCCCTCAGACGTACATGTTTGGCCAGATGCGCGACGCCCTCGGCATCACCAAGAGCATCGATATCCTCGACCACATCTACCAGCTCCCAACGCCCCAGGAACAGCAAGAGGCCATGGAGAAGATCCGCAGCATCGAGCGCACCGCCATGGCGTCGCAGGAAGCCCAGCCGGGCCTGGCGCCTCTCATGGAATATCTCGACGCGCGCAGCATCCCCAAGGCCATCTGCACGCGCAACTTTGAGCAGCCCGTCAAGCACCTGCTGGGCAAGTTCCTCGACGGCCACGTCTTCGAGCCCATTGTGACGCGCGACTTCCGTCCGCCCAAGCCCGACCCGGCTGGCATCCTGCACATTGCCCGCAGCTGGGGATTTGTGCGGCCTGCTGCCGGGGCAGAAGATGCCGACGACGACGACGACGACGACGGCACCGCCGATCCCGCCGAGGTCGTCAAGGAGCAAAAGGAAGAGGAGGAGGCCGAGCGGGCGGCCGCGCCCACATTGACAGCACCGGTCCCTGAAGCAGACGCCTCGGGTCTGATCATGGTCGGCGACTCGATCGACGACATGACGGCCGGGCGAAGAGCAGGCGCCGCGACCGTGCTGCTGGTCAACGACGTGAACAGGCACCTGGCCGAGCACGAACACACGGATCTGGTCATCTCACGGCTGGACGACCTGATTGATGTCCTGGAAAAGGGATTTGTTGGTCGGGAGATCCCAGCATCAGCCGCATAAGACGAAGTGGCGAACGAGTGTTAGTCAATAAGCAATTGGATAGGCCAACATGTATATACGAACAGCGGCTCAGGTTTACTATCACATCCGTGCCAATGCAGTGTATATGACAGCACACGATCATGAGATTCGAGATTTTCAGCATCTGACAACGAGAGCAAGCAGACGATCTAGTAGAATATGGAGCACCGGGCGCCAGGAACTATGCTAGGACATTGGGATAGTAGCAGTAGAGACGACGGAGAACGCAGCATGGATGACGATACAAGAAGATACATAAGATGGGTAGTTTGACGAGTGGGCAGTACCCAAAAAGATAGCAATATAAAGACAAATGAGGAAAAGATACACGGAAAGGTAAAAGATCAAGAGAAAAGGCACGGCGATGTGGTCAAAAAAGTCAAAACAAAAGCAGCACCTGATGTCGTCGCTAAGTCAATCGAGTATATATGCTCTTCCACTTCTAGCACGCTTCCTTCGGATCCAATGGGTAGAAATGCAAAGCCCTTCACATCTTGTCGGGTATCAGATCGGGTATGGATCGTTTGGTGACGGGGCATAAAGAGATGGCTGCTGATGTTGCTGTTGGATGTGATGGTGATACTGCTGTTGCTGTTGCTGTTGCTGCCGGCGTCTGAGCTCGTCCGGTGTCTCCTTCTTCGGTGGCAGGGGTGGCAGGGGCGCGTTTGCGTGTGGCGCCGGGCGGACGGGGAGGGCGAAGGAGGTCGAGTTTGGTCCGGCGCTGGACGGGCCGGGCCCGCTGCCGCTGTGGCTGTGGCTGTGGCCGTGACTCTGGCCATGGCTCTGGCCCGTCGACATCGGCATGGGCACGCGCGGGACTGCGTCAGAGGTGGCTACTCGTGCTCCCAGTCCCGGATGTGCCGGCAGTCCGACTGGGCGGCCGCCAACGCTGCCGTATCCGGAACTGTTGGAGCTTCCGCTCCGGACCCCGGGCTTGCCGTAGCCGATGTTTGAAGGAGCATCGGCAACACCCCCGCTCCGAAGTCCGACCTTGCTGTAGCCGCTGCCAGCCCCATCATTGACACCGACGCTTCTCGGCGCAGCCTTGCTATAGCCGAGGTTGTGTCCGTCCGCAGGCCGCGTGGGGGACCGGTTCGACTGGCTGGGGCCAAGTTGGTCACGGGGTGTCATGATGTCGCCCACAATGGGGATGTCGCCAGAGGTTGGGGTTGGCAGCGAACGGTCCTCGCCGAGGCTCCACGAGTCCGCGGACCGCAGAAGCTCCTGTGTTGACGGTGACAGTTGTGGTGCAAGGTGTGACTTGCGGTTGTCGCGCTCCATCAAGCCCACAGCCCATTCACGCAGGTTCACCGGTGTTCTCTTGGCCGCCTGGACAAACGCATCACGTTCCTTTGTTGTGTTAGTAGGTAGGCCAGACATCAGGCTAGACGCATCTTGTACGGGGAAAACACTCACAAACAGCTCCTGGGGTGTTGGCCGCTCATCCGGGTTCTTGTATAGACACCGCTGGATCATGTCTTCGAGGATGGCGGGGAAGGCGTCGCTCTTGGGCAGACGCGGCGCAGGTTCGTGGACAATCTGCTGCAGAAGGTCGAGAATACCGGCTGGGGCGCTCTCGTCGTCGTCTGACTGCTGCTCGTTGGACGCAAAGGGGAACTTGCCAATGGCAAGCTCCATGATCGTAAGACCAAAACTCCACACATCCGACTTGACGGTGTACCGCTCGCCCTGGATACGCTCAGGGGCCATGTATGTGGATGTGCCAACAAAGGTATCGGCAATGGAGTTGATCAGCTCGCCCGAAACGCCGAAATCACACAGTTTGATGGATCCCCGGGAGTTGACGAGGATGTTGGAGGGCTTGATGTCGCGGTGCATGATGTGGTGTTTCACGTAGAGATAGGTCAGGCCACCGAGTGTTGCCTCGGCAATCTTTCCCAGGACATCGACACGGACGGGGCCGAACACACGGGAGACGCGGTCGAGTGATCTAAAGAGGCAGAAGAAGAAGAGGGTTAGCCAGCCGGTCGGTACTGCATCACATGCAGAAAGAAAAACAACAAGTCATCAGCACGTACCCAACATCCATGTAGTCCATACACATGATCACATCGTTGTTGTCGTTCAAGAACGAGCCGTAAAAGGTGACAATGTACTCGGAGTGACAGTGACGCATGATCTGCAGTTCCCGGACAATGCGTTTGCGCATTTCCTTCTTGGCCTCGACATGGATGACCTAGGGACGTTTGTTAGAACAGGTGGCCTATACAACGACAGCAAGGGGACCCGGGAAGGGGAAAGCACGTACTTTGCGGGCAATGATGGTGTTTGTCGGGATGTGTCTGACTTTGCTGACGGTGCCGCCGTTTCCGGAGCCGAGCTCCTTGATAAACTCAAGATCCCCGGGACGCAGATCGAGGTTGTACTCGATGCCGATCTCGAGCTGTGCGGACGTGTCGTCGTTGTGGTCGTTGGCGGACTCGGCGGTCGGGGGAGGCTTTGGTGCCGCGGGCGTCAGGGCAAGACCCTTGACGTTCTTCCGCTTCATCGACCGGGGGGCAAAGGGATCGGCCATTGTGGGCGATGGACTCTCGCGGTGGAGAGAGTGTAGGAGATAGTGTCTAGAGTCTAAAGTCTAGAGGAGGATAAAAGAGTTCAAGGTTATCCCCAAACCACACGAGGATGCGGCAAAAAAAAGGTTGATGGATGGATGCGGGGAAGTAAAGCTGCACGGAGAGAGAGAGAGAGAGGTTCGGCACAACGGGCTACCAAAGGGCGATAACCTGCGTCGAGGGTGCTGATAGGTGGGCGGTGAAAAAGGCCTGGCGAGGCAGGAGCGGTCGATAGAGCAGCAAATTGTGCTGAGAAGGGAAAGAGCCCAGGATGGCGTCGGCGACGATGCAGAAAAAAAAACAAGTCGAGCGAGGCAGCACACGCACACGAGGGGGGGGAAGGAAGGAGACAAGGTCGAAGAAAACCCCCTTGTTGCAAAGACGATGGAAGGAGAGAAAGTTCAAAGCACGAAACAGGAGAACGAGTGATCAAAAACCACGGGGTCTGGACGGGTGGGCTCTGCTAGGCGGGCGGGAAAGGGAAGGAGGGGCGCATCTATGGAGAAGGAGACACGCAGCGGATTGTCGTTCTAGTGCGCTTTGGCTCTTTTAGCAGGCGAGACTCTCCCACAGTGGGCCCATAGAAATGTATTTACTAGACCATAGAGCGCCCGAGCCAGGCCCAAAATAGGGTGTGCATAGACGCTGGCAGCGGCGCCGACCTGTTAGAAGCCACAGGATAGAAAGAACAGCAGGTGTTTCCCCTTATTGTCCCACTTTTTTTGCTCGTACGCTTCCACCAAATGGCAGGCGATGGGCGTTTGGGATACGCAGTACGTACGTCGTATCTTATCTTGGCCCCTATCGCGAAGCTTTTCTTTTGTACTCGTAGCCTGCCGGCGCATGGAATTGCTCGACTTACGGAGTACGTCGTAGTCTTGCTACTGTTTGGGTCTGCCCTGCTGCAAGGTAATGTGCCCCTTGCTTCTGCTGCGGGTGCAGTAGCTCTGGTACCTGTCGTCGTGCCATGTGGACAACCGGCCGGCATGTGCAGGAGAACAGTGACACCACCGAGACGCTGTGTTGCCAAAGAGGACGCGTACGAGTACGGTTGATCAATGTGGATGCCGTGGCCGTGGAAGCACCGGGCTATCAAGATGGAAGTGTTTGTGGACTAGCCGAAAGGGCACGGAGTAGATAGCAGCGGAATGGTCTGGAGCAGGAGCAGGAGCAGGACCTTGTTTGCTCCTACTTGGAGTAAGACAATGATGACGAATAGGGCAAGAGGCACGAATAATGTCCCGAGGCTGAGCGAACGACGCTGCAGACTTGCTTTTTTATTCCTTTGGGCATTTCCCTAAAAATCTCCACCTTCTGTGTCCCTCCTTCCCTCCTTCCCTCACTCATGACGATGCCGTCTCACCTCACCATAAAATCCGGCCAGTACGGAGTCAGTATTTACGCCGAGCTGTCCAACCCCTGCTTTCCCCACCGTCCTTTTCGTTGAAGGGCCTGCATGCTTTCATGCGTGAATCACATACGATGTCAGAATGTGCCGGTGCATGGCCGGGCCATAGAGCGCTGCTCGTTGGTGGGATGCGTATTGGCTGTTCCGTGGCGTGCGTTTCATCAGGCAAGAGCAGCGAATCTCTGACACCATAGCAGCTGCCCTGGTCACAGGAACGGAAGGAGCGGCTCCAGGCACGAATGAGGTCAGCAGGACTACGAGTACTCCGTATTGTCATATATCAAAGGTGTAGAGCCGTGTTTCTGGTGATAGGTCGCAATACTGTGAGCCAGTCTTTTATCTTTTGGCATGTGTCACACCGGTAAGCCACTAGACTTGGACTTGTAAGCGCCGTTCTATGATGGCGCCGAAACGACAATTCAAGAAGCACGTTTGTTGCTATTTGTAGCGCCATCTGCTAAATGCCATGCAAAATCAAGGAATTTAGAGAACAGGATTTCTAATAATATGATTATCATTTTAGTTGCTGTTGATTTTCTGATGTGTAAAGGAAATAAAAGAGAAATAAAACTGAAATAAAATCGTCCGAAATAAACGTCATTGTGCAGTGCTTCTTCAACATTATTGCTTGCGGCTCATTGATATTTATTTTTAGACCTCTAGACCCAGATCGTCGTATATTAAGAACCGTATCCTTTCCCTTTTCGGCCCATCACACCACTACACGGACTCAACCCGCTGGACAACAATGGCCGTGGCCGCACCGCCGCCGTTGCAAATCGCCGCAACACCATACTCGCCAGGCTTCAGCTGGTGCAGCAGGGACACCAGGATGCGAGACCCGGAGCTGCCGAGTGCGTGACCCAACGAGATGGCACCGCCGAGCGGGTTGACACGTGCGTTCTCGAGACCGAGGATCTTCTCGTTGGCCTTGATGACGGCGGCAAACGCCTCGTTGAACTCCCACACGGCCACGTCGTCCTTGGTGATGCCTGCACGCTGCAGCGCAATGGGCACGGCCTTGGACGGCGCGATAGGGAAGTCGATCGGGTCGACGGCAGCATCGGCATAGCCTGCAACGCGGGCCAGCACACGCGACTTGCCGCCGTTGGCATACGCACGCGCCACGTCGGCGCTGCCCAGGACGAGTGCCGACGCGCCGTCGTTGAGGCTAGACGCATTGGCGGCCGTCACGGTGCCGGTGCCGTCGCGCAGGAAAGCCGGCTTGAGCGTGGGGACCTTGGCGACGTTGATGTCGAGGTAGCCCTCGTCGGTGTCGACGACAATGTCCTTCTTCTTGCGCTTGTCGGTGATGGTGACGGGCACAATCTCGTCGGCAAAGGCCTTGGCAGCCCATGCGGCCTGTGCTCGCTCGTACGACTGGATGGCGTAGGCGTCCTGGTCCTCGCGCGTGACGTTGTAGTTCTTGGCGGTGGTCTCGGCGCAGATGCCCATGTGGAACTGGCCGTAGACGTCGGTCAGACCGTCCTTGATGAGGCTGTCCTCGAGTGTGACGTTGCCAAACGCGGGCAGACCAGACGCGCGGGGGATGTAGTAGGGCGAGCGGGACATGCTTTCCATGCCACCGGCGACTTGGGCCTCGCTCAAGCCGAGCTGGATGTCCTGGGCGGCGAGCGTCACGGCCTTCATACCCGATGCGCACACCTTGTTGACAGTGGTGGCCTCAATGGACGAGGGAAGGCCGGCAAAGATGGCAGCCTGTCGTGCCGGGGCCTGGCCGACGCTGCCCTGAAGGACGTTGCCAAAGTAAACATTGGTGATCTTTTCGATGGGCACGCCGGACTTTTCGACGGCAGACTTGATGGCAGCGGCACCGAGTTTTGGTGCTGGTACGTTGACGAACGCGCCGTTGAACTGGGGAGGGAAACACACAAAAAAGTCAGTACACGGCTTTTGCATGTGACAGCCTTGAAGCTGAGCAATAACGACAAAGTATAAAACAAGTATAAACCAGCATAAAAAGAAACACACCTTTCCTGTTGGTGTACGGGAAGCACTCAGAATATAAGCATCGCGAATCTCACGGCGCAGGGCCGACTGAACAGAGAACTGGCGGGCGGATGCCGCTGTCCGCAGGCTGCGCACAACCGACGGGCGGATGGTCTGCAGCGTCATCGTGAAGCTGTGAACGTGAAAGTGTGGGGTATAGCGCTGTGATTGAGTTGCTGGAGGGAACGACGGCGCGGCGTAAGGACGAAAAACGAAAAAGAATGCTATCGACGGCTCGAACAGGGTACCCAAGAGACCGAATACAAATTCAGACTGTTAAAAAAGAGAGAGTGTATGTGCGGGGAAGACGGAGCAAGAAATAAAGGGTCCAAAGACGAGATGAGAGCTGTCGTTGTTTTAGACCTCGGCCAGTCGGACTGGCGCGAAGTCAGATGGGATGGGGGACTTTAGGTCTGGTATGGGGGTTACAGTGAGATGGCAACCGTGTTAGTGGGCGGGCCGGCCTAGGTCGGGGGCGTACGGAAAGGCAGGTGAGACGCATGGCTTGGTCCGCTGCTAGCCGAGCGAATCCGGGGCACGCTGCCGAGGCGAGCACAACACCAGATGAAATGTTTACTGAACATAAAGGATCTCAATATCAAAGAGCAATCATCGTCGCTCGTCTTTTAGTTTTTTAATCTTTTCAACTCGTGATTGCAGCTCATTTGAAACCCCATATGACGACAGCAGGGCTGCAGGCGGCAGCGAAGGCCCAAGAGCTGGGGACGGCTGACTTGGCACCAACGTACGGAGAACACAGCGAGGCAGGTTTTGTCTCGGGCCTTTTGACTCGAAACACCATGACTGGAAACACCAATTACAAAGAAGCTCGCGATTGAGCATTGGTTGTGCCGTCGTGATGGTCCTGCTTATATAATCCATCCAGACGCCACCACCGCCACGACCACCACTGTCGCCCCGGCGCCGAGAGCCGTCACGTGCGCTTACAGCCGGTGGCAACACTCCATTCAGCGAATCATTGGCCAAGTTATCGAGTTGCCCTTTGTCTCATTACTGGGCCCCCTGTGCTTCTTCCGGGCCCTTCTATGGCCACCCTCGTCTCCGCCCATGATTCCAGATACGGTCTTGTCTTCCCTTTTGTCCCGCCACTTGTCTCCCGACTGCGAGAACTGACTTTCTCTCTCTGTTTCCAACTCATCGTTTGCTCGATCCGTCTCCGAATTCGTTTCGTATCTTCTCGACGACATCACCGCGACCGCCGCTCTCCCCCACCGGACCTCTTTGCTCCGACATCGCCGCAGACGTGACGTCCGAGCACGACACCACCACGAGATAAACCACCCTCGACCAGACAGACACGCGATCTTTCCCTAGCATCTTTTCGCCCAGCTCTACTTTCACAATGTCAACTGCAGCACGCCGTCGGTTGATGCGGGACTTTAAGGTACGTGGCTCGATGGCATGACGGCATGACAGCATGGCACTCCGATAAGAATGGCTATGATACAGAGCGAGATGGTTTTGCTAACATGGATTGCCTGTAGCGCATGCAGACCGACCCCCCTGCTGGCGTCTCGGCCTCTCCCGTCCCCGATAACGTTATGACCTGGTACGTAATGGACAGCTGCGCAGCGGCGGCGGCAGACACATCGACCATTGCGCAAGAAGGGAAATCGCTAACACGCACGCCTAGGAATGCTGTCATCATTGGACCTGCCGATACCCCGTTCGAAGACGGCACGTTCCGCCTCGTCATGACGTTTGACGAGCAGTACCCGAACAAGCCGCCGTCGGCCAAATTCCTCAGCACCATGTTCCACCCCAACGTGTACGGTACGGGCGAGCTGTGCCTCGACATCCTGCAGAACCGCTGGAGCCCGACGTACGATGTGGCGGCGGTCCTCACCAGCATCCAGAGTCTCCTGAACGACCCCAACACCAGCTCGCCGGCCAATGTCGAGGCGTCGAACCTGTACAAGGACAGCCGCAAGGAGTACCACAAGCGCGTGCGCGAGACCGTGGAGAAGAGCTGGGAGGACTAGTCGGCCAGCATGCCTGGCAGACGAACGAAACGAAACGGCCATAACGACGGCGTATATGAATATCCATGTCATTTTGTGTTTTTCCTCCTTTTTTTGTTTGGCGAGATTTGCTTTGCTTTGCTTTCCATTACCATTCTGCGCATCCCCCCCATCTGTTTTGCTTTTTGTGCTGTTTTCGTTTTCGTTTTCTTTCTTTTGTTGGTGTCTACGTCCTCTTGGGTCGTGGCCTGGTTTGATTCTGCTCTGCTCGCCTGCTATTACCACGGTGTGCCGTCCACCGACAGCACCCTTGGAAGCGGGAAGCGGGATGAGTCACGTGCCGGACCAGAAACGGCGTCATCCAGATCCCCTCGATGTCCCGGCAGTCGTCTTGTTGTACTCGCATGCCGGTCCCATGGACTTTGAGCCGTGGATTTGCATGTCTTAATGATAGCCGTCCGTCTTTGAATACTGATATAGCAACATTGTTACATAGCATCAGTTAATCCATAACCTGCCACTGTGGCACATCTCAACCATTCTTGCTTAGTCATTTTGCTACTCGTAATTTGTGCGTAACGGGCCGTCCAGGCGATGGCAGCCGCGGCACTGTCGCACGCATTCCAGCAGACTCGGCAATCTCCCCGGAACAACATCGTTATGCGCATACGAGTACTCCGTACTCGCTCAGCAACAAATTCCACAATTAAATGCATACCCTTGTTCCTGCAGAACCCTGCCGTGCCACAGCATGATCTTGGGGGTCCTTCTGCTGCGGAAGTACTGCTAGCGCGTTCTTCAATGATGCCATCAGGGCCGTCAAGGGCCCCGACAGTGAGACACGTTGGTGGCGCCCGGGCGCCTGACGCGCTGGCAGTAGGGCACTAGCGCCCCGTTAGCGGCCTAGACCGCGCGGTGAACGGCCTAAGTAAATATACCGCTCTTTCCCAATTGTTTGCTCACCGCCCCAGTTATCCTACTACGAGTACGTGACCACTCTCTAATATTATCAGCATACAGTACGAGCGAGCACTGACTGCTGCTCATTGTCCCCCAACAGGGCTCCTTCCCCTCTTTGACTCGTCCATTCCGGGGCCCTTCATCCCACCAAAAACCGCGACAGTTAGCAGTTAGCTTCATCGTCCCCCTTCTCTTTCATCTCCTCCCCCCCTTCTTTGCTCTCCACCAACCACACCACAGACCCCTACTCCGCTGTTCCATGCCAGCTGTTCAGTAGATTATTTGTTGTTGTTGTGCTGTACCGCCAGCGAGACGCAGTTCGTCATTGCTTCGTTTCGTTTGTTTGTTTTGTTGTTTCTTTTCTTTTTTCTTCCTCTCCTTCTCTCCACCATCACCGCCCGCAGTTCCTCCTCCTCCTCCTCCTCCCACCCTCCCCCACGATCCTCATTGTGCCGGATTATGGGCTCTCGTTGATTTGCTTTCGCTTGTTTTAATTCCCTATTTTATTCGTATTTTATTCTTCCACGGCCGGTCACGTTTCAGATCTGGGTCCCTAGGAGACACCCAGCCCACCCCTCCCAGCATTCTCGGTCCCTCGCTCCCTACTCCGTAGGCCGCTTTCCTGCAGCGCAGCACGCCCCCCCTGACTGGAGTGAACCTCCGTCTCCTGGAAATTCTTCCCTGCCGTTGCGTTCTGGAGCACAACGACTCGACCGACCGAACCCGCCTCGTGGTCTACCCAAGAGCATCGACTACGACTTGAACCGCCCCCCCCCTCCGCGGCCGCGTCCGCATACACCCGCCCCCCCCCCCCCCCTCTCGCATCGTGTGGACATCAACAACAACAACACCCTTTTTTTTAACTATCACAGTGTGCACTACACCTTACACCAACCCCGCCCTGACCAAGACAACACACCGCTTCCCGGAACACGACGGCCGACGGCGGGCAATAGACCAGACCACACACACATCACCACAATCGCCACCATGTCGTCCGCCAACAGCATCAAGGTCGTCGCCCGGTTCCGTCCGCAGAACCGGGTGGAGATCGAGTCTGGCGGTCAGCCGATTGTGCGGTTCGAAGGCAACGACACGCTGACGGTCGACTCGCGCGAGGCCCAGGGCACGTTTACGTTTGACCGCGTGTTTGGCATGGACAGCAAGCAGTCGGACATCTTTGACTACTCGATCAAGTCCACCGTCGACGACATCCTCAACGGCTACAATGGCACCGTGTTTGCCTACGGCCAGACCGGTGCCGGCAAGTCCTACACGATGATGGGCACGAGCATCGACGACAGCGAGGGCCGCGGCGTCATCCCGCGTATCGTCGAGCAGATCTTCACCAGCATCCTGGCGAGCCCCGCCACGATCGAGTACACGGTGCGCGTCAGCTACATGGAGATTTACATGGAGCGCATCCGTGATCTGATGGCGCCGCAAAACGACAATTTGCCGGTGCACGAGGAGAAGAACCGCGGCGTGTACGTCAAGGGCCTGCTGGAGATTTACGTGTCCAGTGTGCAGGAGGTGTACGAGGTCATGCGCCGGGGCGGCAATGCGCGTGCCGTGGCGGCCACCAACATGAACCAGGAGTCGTCGCGGTCGCACTCGATCTTTGTGGTGACGATCACGCAGAAGAACGTCGAGACGGGCTCGGCCAAGAGCGGCCAGCTGTTCCTGGTGGACCTGGCAGGTTCGGAGAAAGTGGGCAAGACGGGCGCCAGCGGGCAGACGCTCGAGGAGGCCAAGAAGATCAACAAGAGTCTGAGTGCGCTCGGCATGGTGATCAACTCGCTGACGGACGGCAAATCATCACATGTCCCCTACCGTGACTCGAAGCTCACGCGGATCCTGCAAGAGTCGCTGGGCGGCAACAGCCGAACGACGCTGATCATCAACTGCTCGCCCAGCTCGTACAACGATGCCGAAACGCTCAGCACGCTGCGCTTCGGCATGCGGGCCAAGTCCATCAAGAACAAGGCCAAGGTCAACGC
Source organism: Ophiostoma ips (assembly GCA_019925475.1). Taxonomy (NCBI): domain Eukaryota; kingdom Fungi; phylum Ascomycota; class Sordariomycetes; order Ophiostomatales; family Ophiostomataceae; genus Ophiostoma; species Ophiostoma ips. The sequence continues at coordinate 33,750 of JADHKN010000028.1, read as the reverse complement.
CGAGCTCAGCCCGGCCGAGCTCAAGCTGCTGCTGGGCAAGGCCCGCACCCAGATCACGTCGTTTGAGTCGTACATGGGCGGCCTCGAGAGCGAGATCCAGATGTGGCGCGCCGGCGAGGCCGTGCCCAAGGAGAAGTGGGTGCAGATCATATCACGAGACGGCAGCGGCGGCAGCAGCGGAGGCAGCGGCAGTGGCAGCGGCAGCGGCAGTGCATCGGCCGCGGCACGGAGCTCGGCCGCGGCCGCGTCCGCAACGCCTGCACGGCCACCAACACCGTCGCGGCTGGCGTTTGACAGCCGCGCCGACACACCGGCCACGGAGCGGTCGGGCACGCCGTCCCTGGGGCTGGACAAGGACGAGCGCGAGGAGTTCTTGCGGCGCGAGAACGAGCTGCAGGACCAGATTGCCGACAAGGAGAACCAGGTGGCGGCGTCGGAGAAGCTGCTGCAGGAGGCCAAGGAGGAGCTGCGGCTGATCAAGGAGCACGACAGCAAGATCGGCAAGGACCACGAGCGGCTGGTGGGCGAGGTCAACGAGTACAAGATGCAGTTTGAGCGGCTGACGTTTGAGGGCAAGGAGGCGCAGATCACGATGGACGGGCTGAAGGAGGCGAACGCGGAGCTGACGGCGGAGCTGGACGAGCTGAAGCAGCAGCTGCTGGACGTCAAGATGAACGCCAAGGAGACGAGCGCGGTGCTGGACGAGAAGGAGAAGAAGAAGGCGGAGAAGATGGCCAAGATGATGGCCGGGTTCGAGCTCGGGGCGGACGTGTTCAGCGACCAGGAGAAGACGATTGCGGACGCAATTGCCAGCGTGGACGCGCTGCACGAGATCAGCAACGCGGGCGACCCGGTGCCGCCGGACGAGCTGAAGGCGCTGCGGGCGAAGCTGGTGGAGACACAGGGCGTGGTGCGGCAGGCGGAGCTGTCGACGTACAGCGCGCAGCCGAGCGAGGTGGAGGCACGGCGCCGCAGCGAGCTGGAGGCGCGGCTGGCGGCGCTGCAGCAGGAGTACGACGACCTGCTGGCGCGCAACCTGGGGCCGGAGGATGCCGAGGAGCTGCGGACGCGCATGGAGGCGTCGCTGGCGGACCGGCAAGAAGCACAACAGGCGCTGCTGGAGGAGCTGCGGGCGGACGCCAGCCGCAAGGCGAGCGAGAACGAGCGCATGCGCGTGGTGATTGACGATCTGCAGGCGCAGCTCAAGGCGGGCGGCGGCAGCGGCGGCAGCGGCGGCAGCGGCGGCAGCAGCAGCACGCCAGCAGCAGCCGCCGCGGCCGCCACAGCGGCAGCCACAATGGCCAACGGCAAGACGGTGGCGCAGCAGATGGCCGAGTTCGACGCGATGAAGAAGAGCCTGATGCGCGACCTGCAGAACCGGTGCGAGCGCGTGGTGGAGCTGGAGATCTCGCTCGACGAGACGCGCGAGCAGTACAACAACGTGCTGCGGTCGAGCAACAACCGCGCGCAGCAGAAGAAGATGGCCTTCCTGGAGCGCAACCTGGAGCAGCTGACGCACGTGCAGCGGCAGCTGGTGGAGCAGAACTCGGCGCTCAAGAAGGAGGTGGCCATTGCCGAGCGCAAGCTGATTGCGCGCAACGAGCGCATCCAGAGCCTGGAGAGCCTGCTGCAGGACAGCCAGGAGAAGATGGCGCAGGCCAACCACAAGTTCGAGGTGCAGCTGGCCGCCGTCAAGGAGCGGCTCGAGGCCGCCAAGGCCGGCATCACGCGCGGCCTGGCGTCGCCGACCAACGCCGTCGTGGGCGGCGGCGGCGGCTTCAGCTTCGGCGGCAGCCGCATTGCCAAGCCGCTCCGGGGCGGCGGCGGCGACGCGCCGGCAGCAGGCAACCCGACCGTGGCCAACCTGCAGGCCAACGAGGGCAAGAGATCGAGCTGGTTCTTCCAGAAGTAGGCTTAGGCTGGCCTCTATTACGATGCAGTTTTACTGTCTCTGCTTAGTCACCACCTCCTCCTCACGTGTCATTGTCAGCCTTCCTCATGGATACCCCCCTCCCCCCTCCTCTCCCTCCTCCTTCTCGACCGCAGCCGCCCTGCTGTGGTCCTGCAATGTGTTAATGGCGTTATTGTCTCATGCCCACCGCTTTGTATTTTTTTTTCCTGCGTTTGTTTCCTGCTTCTCATGTTGGCCCCCTTCCCCTTTGTCACTATATAACGAGACGACTGTTGTGTGGGAATGTGTTATGTAGCCTGCATAGAAACCTTTCTTTTTTCGATAGCACTTTCAAATATAAAAAGTAGAAGATAAGGGAGCGTATGCGGAATAGTGAACTGTATTTTACTGTATTTTGGTGTGACGCGCTATGCCATGTCATCGCTGCACCGTTCAAGATGACTAAGCGCGCCTTCTTTGTGGCAAAGCGCAGCCGTGCGACAGCCTCCATCCAAGCTCCAACCGCCAACGGCCGCTTTCGTACACAACAAAGCAATGCTCGCCGTCTTTCATCCACGCGCCCATCCCGATCGGCACCGTCACAGCCCGACCTTCGACTGATTTTCTAGAAATTACGAAAGAAAAAACATAAAAAAAAAAGTTGACCGCCTTCGAATCCCTCCGACCTGCATGCGATCCCATACCACGCCATACGCGACCATCTGGGGGCCCACGGCCGCGTGAACCTTCGACGCCCCAGCCTCGACGTCCATTCCCCCGACGCTGCAACAAAAAAATAAAATAAAAAGACACAGCAAAAATGTCGTCCAGACCGGTTGGCAAAGCGCCAGTCGGCCGGCCGCCCAACAGGGGCGCCTCCGGTACCGGGTCGGCATCCATGGCCAAGACCGCGTCGTCGTCCTCCTCCTCATCGTTGATGGCGTCCATGGCCGCAGGCGCAGGGCGACTATCCAAGGGCGCCGCCTCCGCAGCAGCAGCAGCAGCAGCACCGGCGACGACGACGACATCTTCATTGGGGCCTGCGCCGTCGAGCTCGAGCAGCAACATGCAGACGTACCGCGAAATCTTTGTGGCGCGGTCCGACGGCGTCGGCTACACGACGCAGCAGATCAACGACGCCAGCCGCAGCGCGCAGCCCGTGAGCGACGCGCTCGACGAGACGACCGACTTTGTGCGCTCGTGGAGCGTCAAGCTGGGCAAGGCCATCAAGTACAACCTGGGCGCGGGCGCGACGAGCGCGGCGTCGTCGGCCGACCCCAACAACTACCTGATGCGCTTCCCCACCGGCTACGCCCTGCACGTGCGGCCGGGCAAGACCAAGGACCGCGACGGCCCGCTCGTGTTTGGCCACCCGCTGAGCCCCATTGCCGTGTTCCGCAGCCCGGCCGAGTTTGCGCTGCACATTCTGTGGCTGCTGAGCACGTCCACGGCGCGCGCCGACTGCTCGTGCCGGCTCTGCGTGCGCATGGTGAGCGAGATGGCCCTGAGCGCCAAGGCCGAGGCCGAGGCACTCAAGCCCCTGCCGGTCACTGAGCCTGCGCGGGCACCGCACCAGACCCAAGCCCAACCACAACCACAACCACAGGCACAACCACAACCACAGCCGCGGCCAGCCACGCATGCGCCTGCTACGCCTGCTACACCCGCGCCTACTACTGTACAACCACCACAGCCAACGACAGTTGCGGCCGCAGATCCGACAGCAGCAGCCAAGCCGCCACTGCAGCCGCTGCCCACGGGCGGCTCGTGCGACCTCTTCCGGCCCTGGGAGCTGGTGTGGTACCAACACTTCCTGCAACCATCGCGCGGCGCGTGGCGCCTGGGCATTGTCCTACGGATTGAGCGGACGGGCGACGACGACAACAACAACGGCCCGCCCTCCATGATGCCGGGGCCCGCGGGCACGATCTGCATCGCGCCCATTGGCTTTAAGGGTCTGGCCCAGCTGAGCATCAAGGCGAGCGAGCTGCGCCCGTTTCTCTCCTTTAGCGTGCCGGCCATGCGGCAAGGCTTCCAGGGCCTGACCTACGACCAGTTCGACTGGCGCCAGCTCGTGCTCGAGGCGCAGCAGCAGCAGCAGATGCAGCAGCCGCCCCTGCCCGGTCGCTACGATGTGCCTACGATTGCGCTCGAGGCGTCCAAGGCGGCCGCCAACCAGATCAACGCATGCTTCTCCGTCTTCAACCAGCTGCCCAAGGGGCCGCTGCAGACGACTGAGTGCCGGTTTGGCGGCGTGTTCCTGGGCGCCGAGATGATCCTGCTGGGCGATGCCGTGCGCGTCGACGCTAAATACACCGACACCGACAGCGATAGCAGCGCCGCCGCCGCCGGGGGGGGCGTGGTGCCGGCGACCGACGACACGACGACCGGCCGGCCGCACGCGCGCTCGGTCGCTGTGATGCTCGTGGACGACATTATCACCGAGCAGGGCCAGCTGCGCCTGGTTGGCGACATCTACCAGCTGGCACTGGCGCAGCCGGGCTGGGTGCTGCCGCTGCCGAAGCCGGCGGGGCCCGTGTTTGACGAGGAGCTCGCCGAGCGCAACGGCGCCCCGGTGGCGGCGGCCGGGCCCGCCAACCCGTACCAGGTCCTGACCAGGCCGACGTGGTTCTGGAAGCTGCTAGCACTAAAAGCGAGCTGCGTCGAGAGCGAGGTGCACGGGCGCTTCTACCCGTCGACGCGGCTGGCGGCCAACCTGCAGAACGTGGACTTTTTGCAGCGCGTGCAGCAGGATCCGCTGGCGGGGCCCTACGACGACGGCTGCATTGCGGCGTCGGCGCTCAACCGGCGGCAAAAGGTGGCCGACTTTCTGTACCTGGGCGAGCGGCAGAACCGGGCGGCGACGATCGGGCAGGCCATGAGCATCCCGTTGCCGCCGATCGAGGGGTTGAAGGAGGGTATATAGTGATGGGAGCACCTCGAGCCCGAGACGATTTCCCCGGGGCCCTTGCCGGAGACCGGGCGTGTTCTCGTACCAAAAAATAAAAAAGCCCGCGGCAAGGTGCCCAAGATTGCATAGCTAGAGATGATACGACGTACAGCACCAAAACAAACACAAACAAGACAAAAAATACCTCCCAAGATGCATACCGCTTTTGTCGGTGGAGAAGGATAACCTGAAAAATGAAAAAGAAGAGGAAAAAACATTGTGATATTTGTACGTCGTAGATCAACAGGAATCGGCCCGGAATTCTGCTTTGCGGTTCTCTTGCCCAAAGTCCGCCCATGACACCGAGCGCCTGGGACGGCGTTTCCACTCCGTGTCCAGAGCACGAACGGAAAATAGAAAAACGAGGCAACAAAAATATCGAAAAGCTAACGTCACCTACGGAGCGGTACCAACTTCCTGTTCAGCAACTCCGAGTTAGCGCCGCCCGCGCCTCGCCTAACTGCGGCCCACAACCGTCCCACCATGCGGTCGGATATCTTTAGCATGGCGGATAAGGGGGTCGCGGAAGATGCCGTTTTTGACGTGGGCGTTGTCGTTGACGATATCCACCAGGGGTGTGTACTGTAGCGATGTGCGTTTGGGATGCTGTTGTGCACGAGCCAGGCGGTGGGCGGTGCGGATGCTGGGTTGGTCTGAGAGACTACTCCGTATGTGTGCAGAGTCAAGGCGAGCGGGTTAAAAGCAAGGACAAGGAGGCAACAGAGGCAAAGGAGGCAGAGGCAAAGGAGACGTCACGAAACAGCCAAAAATAGAATGCAGACAAGGTCATCAAGCGACACAAGGAAGAAGACGTGCTATTATCAAGATCACAGCCAATGTAGCAGGCAGGGAGCAGAACCAGCGTCCTCCAATAGGTATCCAATAGATAGCATATATTTTGACGCAGCAACCAACAAATCAGACACTCAAAACGCTGCGCCGATGTCATGGCACTGCACTGTACAGCCCTATCGAAAGGGACCGTGCAAGAAAGTCTGCAAGCATCAAGCCGTGGTGCAGCAATTGGTCGTATATAAATCAAAACGAAAACAAAAATCAAAAGATGAGGGTGATGGTGGCTGGGAGAGCTCGTCGTGAAAGGCGCATAAAAATCGAGCGAGCCGAGGGGATATCGAGAACACAACACACGGGAGAGCGAACATGATAGATAGGATAGATGGTGCCGTACATTATTATTCGACCGTCAGCTTCGTCAGTCTGACTTCGATCGACTTCAAGATCTCCGGGTCGGGTTCGGGTTCGACGCGCTGTGGCTTCATACGAGGACAGCTGTCACAGCGGGGGTGTGCGCAGCGTGTACAGGCCGTTCCTTCGGGAGTATTGTCTGGGTACTTTGTCTCGCACAGGTGGCATTGGTAGTGAGGCACCGAGTTCGCGCCAAATACATCACCAGGGTAGCCGTAGGGGTATTTGTTTGCCTTGGCTCTGTTGTGTGTTAGTACTCCGTACAAGAACATGGCTGGCAAGTGCTGGTGTGAGAAAAGACAGAAATACGTACGGGTCTCGGGGGCAGTCGGTGCAGCGGATGTGGGAGCATTGGGCGCAGCTCTTGTTGCCGCCGGCAAACAGGCTCTGGCACTGGCAGCAGTTCCGGCGAAGGCGCTGGCGGGGCTTCTTGTAGACAAGGTCCTGGCCGCCCGTTCTGGAGGGTAGACTGAGGACGAATGGGTTCTTGGGCAGCTCCCAATTAGCCGTAACGGCAACTGGTGCGTGCGCCGCCGATTCCTTGGTGGTCGCCTGAGCGCGGCGCTCGCGGGCGGCTTGCTTCTCGGCCTCGGTGCGCTTGGGCGGGTAGCGCGGGCACTTTTTGCAGCGCACATGCTCGCACTTGGGGCACTGCTTCGCCGTGCCCAAGTTGGCGTTGCACTCGTGGCAGGTCCGGCGCACACGCATGCGGATGGGCTTGTTGACACGCAGGGCATCGCCCTCGGTCGCGTGCCACTCGCTGGGCGAGATCTCAATGCCGAAGCGCTCTCCGAGTCTGCGAGCACGCTCTTCATGGAGCTGCATGCGCGGCACGCGCGTGGCTCCTGGGATTTCCTGGGCCAAGGCCGGAGCCGGGGCCGGGTCAACCTCGATAGCCGGTGCATCAGCATCAGCAGCAGCAGCAGGAGCAGCAGTAGCAGTAGCAGCAGCAGCCGGCGCAGCAGGAGCAGGTTCAGGGACGGCAGCAGGCTCGACAGGACTGCAACATGTGTTAGTCTTGTTACTTTGCATTCTGCAGCATTTGTCGTGAATGGACACATACGCTGGCTTGGCGACGGGCGGCGTGGCTTTGCTGGTGCCCGAGATGGACAGCCGTTTCTCGGCCCTCTTCATAATGGTCTTCACGCGAGTGAGCATGCGACCAACACCGGTCTTCTCCTTGGTCGGAGCCGGGGCTGTCGAGCCAATCTCTGTAGGTGTGCTCATTTTGGCGGTGGCGAGGTGCTTTTCTTTTTCTTCTTGAAAGGGTGAGATTGGGATGTTGGCTCTGGCGTCGAATGAAGCTGTTCCAACAATGGTGTTTCCGACGGAAAGATGTCGTTTGATATAACCACAAATACCAGGTGTTGGTTCAACGGATAGGTCCGACCACTTTAGACAACCCGCTGTCAGATTGAATGCCGATTCGCTGCCGCGTGTAGGAGGTTTGCAAAAGTACCCCCCGTCTCTCTCGCGATGGAGCGATGGCGTGAAGGACGGAGTTGTTTTTGTTGTTTTTTTGGCTATGATGAAGCCACTTAACCGCTGAGTTGGTGATGTGGAAAAATGGCGAGATGGCAAGACAAGCAGCGCAGGGCGGCTACAGAGACAAGACGGTGACGATAACAAGTTCGACGCTGGTGACAATGCAGACTTGTGTTGGAGCAAATGGGACTGGGTTTTTTTGGTGTGTTGGTCCGCGTTGTTGGTGGCGGGCCCCAAGTGCAATGCGAAGAGGGCACAGAAGAATGAAGCAACAAGCGGCGTGAGAGATGCGGACGAGAAAAAGGAAAGGAAAAAAATTCCCAGGAAGAGAGGTGTGCTCGATACAAGTAGGAATTGGCCCCCAGAACACAGGAAGGAGGTTGCATGCGCTGGGTGGGTGGATTGGACTAGGGGAGGGGGGATCAGGGAAGGAAGGAGCGTACCATAGAGGACCGCCCGCCTGGCGTGGTGGGAGGGAGGGAAGGAGGGGGGGGGGGCGTGCGTGAGGAGGAGTGAGCGTGGAGAGTGGATACAGGACGATTAAGGAAAGTGCGATGCACTTCTGAGCGGGAATGTCGAACCACGACGCAGTACGGCCCCATCGACAACGCAGAATCCACCGAGCGAGCCACTGCAGCGGGAAAGAGCAGTGGAGAAGGAGAAAGGCAGGAGCGAGGAAGGACAGAAAACAGAAACGATGGAACCTTGTTGCGGAAGGAGCTCAGGCTGGCCTGCAAAGGCGGAGAGAGAGGATGACGGCGAACAGCACCCGAAAAATTGAACGCCGATAGCAGTGACGTTGTGAAGAAATAAGCGAAATATGCTGACTTTGTGTACTATGTGTTTTATGTTTTCCCACTGAATAAGCATGCTCGTAGCGGCCTAGCGCTGCGGACTGGCCGGGTCACTGCATGTACCGAGTACGAGTACTCCGTGCGCAGACAGGTTGCACACAGTAAGCCCGACACTCTGGGCGCTGGTTTTGCAAAATGGGGAAGGAGCGATCTTGGTACTTTCGCGGCGTACTTGTACAGAGTACATTTTTGACATTAGCTTGAGTGAGTACGAGTACGAGCCAGTATGAGTATTACTCGTACTACTGACACAGTCGGTGATGTCTCCGTGCACAATTGCGAGAGGTGCGTTCTACGAGTATCGTGTCAACAACGACCTTGAGCTGTGTGGCACGGGTATCTGTCACGACAGCTACGGAGTATCGTACTCGTACTCCATGCGTCGTAGGAAAGATACGTAGGAGAGATAGCGGAAATCAGGCAAAACACCCCGCCTGAGAGAGTTTTTTGTATGATATCTTACCAAAGTTCACAGTCATAATATCATAAATTGTGCAGTGGGCATACGAGTATCAAGATGATGCCCATGGGAAATTGACTGTTTTCGTATCTCCGTACACCGTAGAAGAAAGGAGTCGACCCCGTGCGTCTGGCTTCCCGCCGTTCGAGAAAAAGGGCCAGGCTAGCTCGAACAAGTAAGCACCGCCCAACGGGCCCTTGGCCGAGCCGAGTTCCGTAGAAACGGCACATAAAACTAAGATAATAGCTACTCTCCGTACGCCGAACTACGAGTATGGTTTAAAACACGATAAAATACCCCAAGATGAGAGGCGAGACCAGGGTGCAACACGGCTGAAGGTCTGGGATTCCCTACGGGTGCAGAGAGGCGTGATGCTAGATGCTGTTCTTTGTGGAAATGGAAAAATAAGATGGACTTACATCATTTGATCTACAGAGTACGGAGTGCGAATATTGCAAGGCGGCCGCTTGGGAGAGACACATTCGTGACATCTGAGACACTGTCAATACTCGTGGGTTTTGTACGGAGTAGTCGTATCAGCTGGCACACCGCCAGTACGAGTATCGCAGGCTTGTGTGCATTGGCTCAGTCACAGAGGCTTGCATAAGAAAAAGACTGCATCCGCGGGCGACGGCTAAAAGCACGGATCGAAATACGATGTGCCAGTGCCACCAGTACCAGTACCATATATCGTACTAGCACCATTGCGAGTACTCGTACCAGTAATGCATGCGGGCGGGGGGTGCGGAACTCCCAAAGAGAGAAGGAGCTTTCTCAGCGCACTTCGGCCATACTCTGTACTCGTACGTCGTAAATCGACTCTTGTCCATCACCCGTTATCTGCGGAGTATTCATACCTACGACGTATCCATCATACTCTGATTAAGATGCTTACGAGTGCTGTGCTCCGTACGATTCTCGCCATTACGAGTAAAACCTCTGTCGCATCAGGAGCATTAAGTCGGGACTCAGCTCTGCAAAGTCCGTTACTTCCGAGCCCTTTTTTACGGCTCTGCTACGTACGGAGTAGTCATGCCCTGAAAATAGATCGACTTTTAAACTGTTCGCCGACCTCCACAATGGAAGTACGCCGTACGGAGTACGTTGTTTTTTTATTTTTATTTTTGTTTTTTAACGGAGCACTGGAAAAGGGGCGGCCCCCCCTCAAACACACAAGCCCCTAGCCTAGAGTTTTGCGCTTTGCGCTGTACGAGTACGCTGTACGGAATGATAGGCAAGTGTTAGTGTGCCGTTATTTTGCCGGGATGTACCGCACTAAAGACCGCACCTTTTGTCGCTAGGCAAATATTGGCGCCACAAAACCCCCCCGGGCCCAAGCCCTAAGAAGCAAGTGAGCGATTGTCCGGGCAAGAAGGGCAAGACACCCAGAGCCTGCCAGGCATACAAGCAACTCGTGGACGGCGTGAGACATTCACTCCTGAGGAAAATACCAATATCACAAGTGCGTCTTCCCAAAGGGCGGAAGGGCGGGATGGACACGTTGTAGAATTAAGACACAAGACATGATCAGCCTGAACAAACACAACCAATACGAGGTGACATGCGAGGAACCTTTTACCGGGACCAAAAAGAGAAGAAAGAAAAAAGAAGAAGAAAAAAGGTCGCGTCAGGTCGGCGAACTTTTATTTTTTCTCTTTCTCTCCCCTGCTATAAAGTATTTTGTTTCTCCCCAGGCCCTGGACTGCACATCCCAGACACCCCCCAAGGGGGACAACGGCCGTCTCCCTGTTCTTGGACGCCGGATGCTACTCTGTCCCAGCACACGCCCCCCCTCCCTGTCTCTGCTAATCCGCAACAAGGCCGACGCAGACGATCCCGCCTGGGAAAGCTGGGAATTGATACTCGTACTCTACTCGTAGAAGAAAACAAATAGAAAAAAAATACGGATCAAGAAGAATAGAGAAATAGGTATTTCCGAAGGGCGAATGCTTGTACCGTGCTCCTTGTGGATATGGTGTTTTGTGCAAAAGATGCCTTTTCTATATTTTGGGGCGGGAATGTACTCGACTATTGTGGTACGCTACGAGTATCAACCCGGATGCGAGAAATACTCGTATATATATATATGGCCTGGTTGTCCCATCTTAATTACCTCCAACACGGATACGTGCCGCCGTGGAGAGCCCGGAGAGAGAGGAAGAACAGAAAACGCCGTGTTGTCAAACGTCGCCCGGGGGGGAGGGAGGGGGCGGGCTTGCTTGCATTTCTTCAGGCTGGCTGTCAAAACAAAAGTGACAGGTCAGCTTCCATCCATGCCTCACTCCTCAATAACAGGCGGCGGAGACGCAACGGTTGTTGTCGAATGCGACTGCAGCAGCAGACGGAGTACGAAGTACGAGTACTCCGTAGAAACAGGTCTGTTGATGAGACATGCGGTGGCACCATCCGGCGAGCATCTCAACGGTCGGCCGACTTTTACCACTTTTTTTTGCTGTTGTCCTATCTACAACGGCATGCGATGTATGATGTATGATGGGTTTTTATTGTACGACTACGACAAGGCACCGCAGAAAGAAAGGGATTTTTAAAAATAAAAATAAAAAATAAAATTGTAATGTGATGCCGTTGGAAGGACACATCCGCTGTCGGACGGCAAACGCATGTTGTCTGCTCGTACACCGCCAATCACGCCCTCTTTGAAAGGAATGGGCCAGGGTAGGAATGTGGTCACAGAACATGTGCATGTCGTGTATGCAGCAGAGGGTGCACCAGGGAATCACACACGCGCGTTGGCAAGGCATCCTACTGGCTGCGAGCGAGCGATGCAGGTCTCGCTGCTCACGGATCCTAGGAAGGTGTATCGTACGTCGTATATGCCCTCCTGCTTCGCTGGCTGCTACGCGTAGAGTAGCATTCATGCAGGGTAGGACGTCCTACGACGGTCATGGCCGAATCGCATCTTCTTCCGATTAAGATGAAGGCTGTCCGCTCGCCCTGTCTTTTGTAAAGTGCAAGTCTGGTCGATGAAGACAAAAGCAAAGAAAAAGGCAAGAAAATAAGAAAAGGAAAAAAAGAAGCAACCCTTGCGTGTGATCAAACAGGTCGATGCATTGGGGGCCTAGAATTGCTTTTTTTTGCTTTCCTTCTGCTCTTTTTCTCTTATGCTCTATCCTTTGCAGGGACTCGTATCAAGGGAGGTGTGTTCCCGTCTGAAGCTGAGCTGTCAATGTCTCTGAATAGGACTGTCTTGGGACATGTTTTGCTTATTCCGTCGTGCGGAGGCGGCCTGGCAGTGTCGGTCCCGAACCGAGGGCGCACAGCTGAACCAAACAGGCGACAGCTGAAAACGGGCAAAACGATCCCAATGCGGAAAGAAAAAAAGAAAGAGTGAAACGACACGATCCTATCGGCGCCGTGGCTGGCGGATGCAGTCTCGTGTGCTGCAGTCATGATGCACTATGTACGAAGTGAGAATAATAAAATGCAATAAAAACTCGAGAATAAAAAAAAAAACTCGTATGATTCTAGCCAGACCCAAACTCTCGTTATGTGGCACAGGAATACTGCCGATCGCCAGAACGTCCAAGCTCAACGGATTGCACATCACGGGAAAAGAAGATGAAAAAGAAATAGAAAAGAAGAAAGACATAAAAAACGAGAGAGAGACAGAAAAGACGATGGATCAACATGATGGAATCCGCCGGACATCGCTCCCCTAGTGCGATGAACCATGGTCCCAGGCGTTGGGGAAAAAGGATTTGCTGTGCCGGTGGGGTCCAGGTGCCCCCGACCGACAACAGACAGGTGAGTGCCAAGGCGATCCAAGGCGAGCAAGGCATTGGTCGTACCAAACTACCAACCAGCGTGCAAAATTCCCATTGGGAAACCCATGAGGAATCAGCACTGTACGGTGCCATTGGCCGGGCCATGGGGCCTTGAAACGAACAGTACGGCGTAGCATTTCGAAAAGCGAAGACGAAAAATACGGAGCAGTGTGAGTGGGGTGACGTGCGTCAGGGGGGGGGAAGGAAGGAGGGGAGGGGAAACGGGGGACGGGAGACGGTAGACGGGAAAGGAAATGGAAAGCACGGAGTAATAAGTATTAATAAACAACAACGAGTACGGCAGATTTTCTCATTTATTACAAGAACACTGGGTTGCGTAGAGTGATATCGACCGACTACGAGTATGGTATGAGTGATTCCTAACGGCCAAGAGAAGGGAATTAACAACAAAAAACACAACACATCAAGATAACCGTCAGTCGAGATCTCAACAGCACGCAACTCTCAAAAGTTTTACAAGTACTCGTAGCCATACGCTCCTGCCCTGTTCCCTGCTTAAACCACAGAAGTACAATTTTTTTTTTTAAAAAAAAAAAAACACTCCGTGCTCCGTATGGCCTCCAAAGATACCGTCTCCATACTGGCTGCTGTTGGCCGTTTTTTTTTTTTACTCCGTACTTGTTGGCGGGCGGGCCGTAGCGGACGGAGTCGCAAGCGGAGCATCCCATTGCAGGATCGCTTTCCTCGTCCACTAGGCTGTGTCCCACCTGTTCTGACTTGTCGCCTTTTTGCCTTTTGCCTTTTGCCTTTCGCCTTTTGCCTTTTTTTTGCCTTTTTAGGCGGTGGAGGCATTTCCCAATCTGCCGGCGAAAGAGAACTGATGAGAAAGGCCGACCGACACCTGTGATAATTGCACTCATATCCATCGCCTGGTTTTTGCTTTTTTTTGTGATGAATGTGATACACGTTATGCCCTCGCGTGGTGGGTGGCATTTTTGCAAGCCCATTTCTCACCCCCTCATCCTTTCGCATCCTATCCTATCCCATTCCATCCCCTAATTTAGTAATTTTCCGTCGCCTGAAAAAAAAATGAGGAAATGGCCAGGGCCTGGCTGGGTGTTGGCCGGCGAGCTTCTTTTTTTCTGACAACGCGGGCTGGCTAGCACGCTTCGAGCCTAGACGCAAGCCACTCGCGAGCGTACTCCGTACTCCATAAGAGGTGGCCGCATCCATCACACACACTCTCTCGCCTTTTTTTCAGAAGCCGATGCGACGCACTCACGACCAGTGTCCTTTTTTATTTTACGAGTCTATCACAAGTGAGAGAAGTATTTGCTACATCTCATTTCTATTGGACTGACGAGTAATCGTATCGTACGGAGTACACTCGTTGCGCCAACGGACGGCAGAGAGACACCCTGGTGGCATGGGTGCTGAGAAGGATCTTGCTAGCTACTCTTGGCTTCTCGCCAGACCCCTTTGTGAATGAATGCTCCCCTGTTCATTGCATCGCCTCTCGGATGCTCCCCTACCCGGCCCGTGGCTGTTTGTTGGTTGTTGGCCATCTCATAAAAAGGCAAGGGCACCCAACAGGATCCCATGAGCCAAATCTCTTGCAAGAATGGTTCAGCGTCAGCATGTCAGGGGCTTGCTTTTGCTAGGCCAGTTTAGAACTGAGTCTAGAGCAAGGGACATGTCTGGGTGCCGTCACCTGTCATGCAGAGTTGTCCAGTAATCATGCCTGTCCAGCACAGAAGAAAAGAAGAGAGAGAGTGTGTGTGAGAAAATCAATACTCCGTACAGTAGAATACACAAAGACCAGATAGGACCAGAATATGACACAATAACAATATAACGGCCGAGGAGTTGGCACGGAGCAAGATCAACTCGGCTCATGCCGTCCTCGCACCATACACTCCAGAACACCAAGAGATAGAGACCCGGTAGGAAAGACAAAGGAAATAAAACAAACACAAAAGAAAAAAAAGGAAAAAAAGAAAACAAAGGAAAAAATAAAGAAAAAAAGAAACCGAAAAGAAAACCTCCCCGCACCTTAGTCGTCCCACTCCTCGTCGAGCTGGTCGATCAGACGGTTCTCGTCTTCGCGGCTGTTGTGGCTGCCGGGCGTCGTCGACAGCGACTGGTACCCTTGCCGATGCGGCACGAAGCGCGCACACGATGATGTAAGGATGATGAATGTATCCTGTATTTTGGGGTAACGCAAAAAGCCAAATAAAGACCAAAAAGACCATGGTGAGGCAAGAAAAAAAGCGTTAGTCGTGGCGTGGCCTTGAGGACTTGTTTATACCGTTGCTGCCGCCGCTGCCGCCACCGCCATGGCCCCCGGCGGTCCGCAGGATATCATGGCCCTCGTCATAGTCTTCGTCGTCTTGCAGCAGTGCCTCGAGGTAGTCATCACCGCCCAGGAAGCCACCGTGGCGGCCGAGGCCGCAGCAGCAGAGGATACGCACCCTGACAAACTTCCAGATGCCCAGCCAGATCGTGTAGTTGGGCAGCTGCCGCCAGCCGCGCGCATGCGCAATCGTGCGGTTGTACACAATGCCGCCGGCAAAGTACACCATCAGCGCGACGCCAAAGATAATGGCAAACACGCCGCCGGGGCCCACGCTGCCGGGCTTGTGCGGCTCCGCAATCGCACACGCATGCGGCGACCGGATCTTGAAAAAGTACGCGCACTGGTCCGGCGTGCCGACAAACGACACGTGCGCCGTCGTCTCGAGGGGGTCGCGGTCGCAGAGGAACGCAAACGTGGCCGACTTGCGCCGCGTGGCTGCTGCCTTGCCGCGCATGTCGGCGGGGCTGGCGAGGCTGTCGCTGCTGGAGCCGATGTCCGGGCACGGCGAGCCGCCCGTGTACTGCAGGACCAGTTCACGGCCGCGGGACACGAGGGTAGACGATTGTTGTCTGTTGATCAGTATGACGGGGCATACATAAACTAAAAAAAAAGAAAAAAAAAAGACAGACAGCAGCTAGGAAAAACCTACCCTAGAGAAATTACATCACCGTTATGCTCGTAGTAGGCACTGACGTTGGCCCACAGGGACCGGTCAACACCCACGACGTTTGTGACCGGCGCGACAACGGCCGCGCAGATATTGAGCGTAAAGTTGGCGCCGTAGTCGTGGCCGCGCGCCGCGTAGTCGGTCGTGTGCACCCCCGTCTTGGGCTTGGCGCCCTTGACGGGCGGCACCACAATGTCCGGTCGCAGGTCGTAGAACGCGCCGCCTGTTGATGAGGCGGTGCAGGGCAGCGTCGTCGTCGTCTTGGAGGGCACCGAGCTCGACCCGGCCGCGGCCGCGGCCTCGACCACGCCGGCGTGGGCGCCGGGCAGAGTGGACAAAGCCGCCAGGGCCGCCGTCAATATCAACGGTGATCTCGGCAGCAGCATGATGGACGCGTGACAGTTGGTGTGTGTGTGTGTGTGTGTGTGTGTCTTCAGTTCCGAAAAAAAAAATATGTGCGCAATCGCAACGCTGCGTGTCGGCCAGTAGAGGACAAACGAAAGGAATGGATCTTGCGCGGCGCTGCCAAACACGTTTCGCAGTTGTATCGCGTATCAGGCAGAAGAGGGAAAAGGCGTCCACAGCGGCTTGACCCCTGTCCAGCGGGGAGAAGTACAGGAAAAGTCGGGAGATGAGTGGCGGCCGTGGGCGATGGGATGATGGGTGTGATTGCGGGAATGTGGGAAAGCGGGAAGCGGGAAGCGGGAAGCGGGAAGCGGGAAGCGTGATTGATGATGTCGTTGCCGATGGATTCGACGAGGTGTTGTATTCGTAATAGGTAGGATATTTGCTACGAGTAGTCTCAGGAGGCACCCGGGGGGGCCCCAGGCTGACTGTGCGGCGCCGCCGGCGCCTTCCCTATTGGGCAAAGAACACCTAGAGACTACGTAGGCTTGGCGTTGGCGTTGGTTGCGGCAATTACATAGTCACGTGTGCGTAACCATACTCGTACAATATCCTTTGTCTCGGCCGACTCTTGATTTTTTTGTCTTTGCTTTTCTTTTTTTGTTTGTCTTTCTATTTTGTGTAATCCGATCCACTGCTCTCCCCTCCCCCCCCCCCACGCTGGCTCACGCAACCTTCTTGGCCTTGGCTGCCAGCTTCTTCGGGCTTCCAAGGCCGACGCCCAGCAGAAACGCCGTGCGCATCGTCGCTCCCAGGTACACAAACGGCACGTTGCCCCAGTCCATGGCGTTCCACTGGTCCGCGCGCCAGTAGACGTCGGTGCCCAGCGGCCGCAGCGAGTAGAGGTGGCCCAGGTCGGCTACGAGCAGGACAAACAGGACCGTCCGCCACACGCGTCGGTCCGCCGTCGCACGCAGCACAAGCGCCTCGTTGAGCGTGAACAGCAGGTACAGATTGGCCAGCTGCGACAGCACGACGGACGACACGACGGGGATCTCGGCGGCCGTCGCGGGGGCCGAGGCGGCGTGCGTCCACGAGAGGTAGTCGTGCTGCCGGAAGTGGGCAAAGTAGGCGCCGACGAGGGCCGAGATGGGCTCGACAAGCAGGAAAAAGAGGCGGTAGACGGCCGGCAGCTGGATAGAGGCAGCCACCTTTGCTGCAGGCGCGGCCTTTTTGGAAGTGTCGGCCATGGGTAGCAATGCTGTCGGTTGATGCTGGTGTGGCGTTGATGCTGTTGGTCGGGGTTGTAGCGTGAAGTGTGCTGAAAACTTGGTCCGTAGTGATTGTGGGGCACCTCTACGCCGTATCGTACGCACTTCGAGTTTGTGTGCTTGTAGAATTTACTCCGTACGAGTACATACAATAAAAAATGGAATTAAAAAAGGCTACCAGGAAACTGAATAAAACATAACATAACGAAACGAAAACAAAGTAAAACATACCAAAATAATCAATGCCATGCAAATATCCCCTAAATATCCTACGCTCATATCCCACTCTTTGATGCCAATTGGCAGCCCGTCGCCGTCGCCGGGTATCATAAATCATAACTCCATACGTCGTAAAACGCCACACCGGAACCCTCTGCCCTCGGATCAGCTCTTTTGTGACCGCACAATATACTCGTCGCGGTGCTGGTACCGGTCCCGGCGGCAACGCGTCACCTGGAGATGATCCCACGGGAAAAGAACCGGCCGGAGTGTTTCCCACCGTGACCCGTAGCCAAGCGTCCGCGGATCGCCCTCTTTGAACGGATACGGCGCTCCGGCCTCGACGTAATCCACGGCCCTGCTGCTGGACGGTCGTTTGGACGGTCGTTTGGTGGCGGCGCCTCGGCGCACAATCACCATGAAATCGTCGCGCCGGAGCCGGCTGTGGTGCACATCCTCGAGCGTCTCCATCGCCCACAGGGCCCGGCCAGCGCGCACGCCGTACACGGAAACGGTACTGCGAGCCGTCTGCCCTTCATAAAAGCCCTCGTCGGCCACTGTGTCGATGCCCAAATTCCCTTTGCTTGCCGCCTGCACAAGCCCGTCGCGCTCTGCCAAGATGTGCCGCCAACGGGGCAAGCGATACTCTTTGCGGGCCGCATACGCGTTATACAAGCTGCCGAGGCCGTGTCGACGCAGGGCATCCATCCCGCTCCCTGGCGGAAGCCGGGCGACTGTTGCTGCTGCTGCGGAGGCCTCTTCTCGCAGCCTTTCTCGCTCCTCCTGCTCTGCACGCTCCGCCTCGGCAAAGACCTCGTCGTACGCGTCCGAGTCGGCGTCCCAGAACCCCATATTGACCATCATGGCCTCGAGCGAGCTTGGTTGCGCGCGGTCGGCGGCCAGCATGTTCGTATCATGGTGCACATAGCAGAGCTCGCGCCATCCACACCCCGTGTGCATCAGCTCGGCGAGAATATCGTGGGGGGCCGCCCGGTAGAGGGGCGGAGGTGGGCTGCTGTCAACCGTCATGCTGTACATGTCGACACTCGGGATATTGAGACAGCGCGTTGATTTGTGCACACGACAGGGTAATTCTGGCAGAATCGTCAGGCGGTCCAATTGAAGTCCCGGGAGCAGACGCATCAGGCCGCCCAGAAACAAGGGCCGATGCCGGAAATGATGCGGCTGCGGATGCGGGTGCCGTTCATGAGGAGGTGTCGAAGGCGGCGTGGGCCCCGAGGACGAATACGGCGTCTCGTGGGATGGCATCCGTTGGTGTACAAATAGGCTCGCCTCGCGCACCCGCACCTCACGAACAAGGCGGCGCTGCTTGGGCGTTAGGGCGCCCCCCAAAATGTCCATCATCGTGGCTGCATCTTCGAAATTGAAAAGAACCTGGCCGAGCCATGCATCATCCGACCGGAGCTCGCGCGTCACCTGCCGACACACGAGGAACAAGGCCATTGAGTTTCGCGCTGGCTTGATTTGGGTGATGCTGCGTGCTTGCCGACGGATCGAGCTGCTAGGACGAGCCCGAAGGTCTGGTGATGAGGATGGAGACGACGATGCTGACCCAAACGAGTGGTATGCCGAATCCGTGGACGCTCTTGAGCTCTCGGGTAAGCAAGCCACTCGTCGGCCCATCGTGAGGCGCGTCGAGTAAAAGACGTAAGCGTAGATCTTGTCCCGGATTTCCTGCGGAAGCAAGAGAAAGCGGCTTGCGTTTCGGGACTTGGACTTGCCACCAAACGGAAGCGGCGATGTTGCTTCTCGAAGGCAACTTCGCTCTGGCAATTCTGGTGGCGGCGACTGGAACGGCAAGCAGAGGACTCTGGGCGATGGGATGTGGCCTTGGCTGGGGTCATACGACCTTGAGTTAACATGGAAAAGGCCGCGAAGAAGCTGCAAGTCCCGAACGCTGTGCATAACCCTCAAGACAGGCCGAGAAAGCTTCTCCTGGACAGTGCTGTAGGAAGTGGCTGCACGTGTTGGGCTGCGAGGCCGAGGCTGCTCCACTAGCTGTATGCTCTTTTTTGCATCACGGCTCTTTCCCAGCCACTTCCATCGTAAGAACATGGACCTCTTTGAGTGTTTCCTGTCTGATCAGCACTGATTCTTTTTTAAAGCCTAAACAGCTTCGCGACAGACATCTTGGACACACCTGTAATCAACATCTTGTAGATTAGACAGCGGCCGGCAGGTTAGCCCGGAGCTGGAGCTAGAATAAGCCATGGCGAAAATGGTGACCGAAAGAGATGACGAGGCTATCTATCTCATTGAATCGCGTGACTCTGCCAAAATCGGTGGTGATGCTTTTGTGAACACTGTTGATATAGAGTGAAAAGCGTATGTCGACGCCACAGGTTGCTTGTCTTGATCTTGCTCTTGCTGTTGTTGTTGGCGAGATCCAGAAAATGTCTGCGGTGATCCGTGTAGTTATGCTGAACAACCAAGCGCGCGGCCGTTTAGATATGTGCTTGCTGTCTTCGACTCGAGTGTTTGAGTCTCATTCTTTAGGCGCCGAGTCATGCCGGTCACCGTACTTTTGACCGACCGAACAGCACGGCGGTGTATGCAAACCCAAGACTAACACGCAAACGAAGCGCACAAAAGAGACTGAGACAGATATGCAGAAGAAAATAACAGGGAAAAAAAGGAAAGGCGAGGTTCACTTTATGAATTTTGTGACCCTCTCCACAGGTGGCCTCCTGCGTGGTCTTATTTCCTGTCGTCTTCGTTTCTTTTTGCTGCGTCCCTCGACACGGCCTGTCTGGCCATATACGGAGTAGCATGCTGTGCTGTCCGTCACCGACTTCAATTGCGTCTGTTGGCAATGCAGGCTTTCTGCAAGCGACTTCTCCTCTTTGTCCACGGGAGCACTAGCCCCAGGGATTATTCCTGGGCTTATTCGGACATGTAAGTTGTCCCCTGATCCATGTCATTGCTACCTTCCTGCCTCCTTCCTCCTTCGTACGGAGTACTCGTAGGCAAAAGTCGCAGTCTTTTGCACTCGGTTCCTCTTTTTCCCGTCCAAATATCGTGTTTCGGGACTGGATAATTTTGGAGTCGATGATCATCATCCCTCGTGCTGACCGTTGCTTGTTGTGGTAGCGCTCTCTCATTTCCTCGTGATCCAGTCATTTCAGCTCTTTATTAGTCTTCTGTCCTCGCGTGCGCCTTGCATGGGAAATATATGGGCCAAACGGTCTACGAGCACTAGAGAGAAACCATGATGAGAACTCAATACCCAGGTGGGGATGCTCGGCCAAGGAGTACGGTAGGGAGTACTCGTGGAAGGATGTTTACATCAACCTGAACGAGACATGCGGTGGAAAGAGGAGAGTGAGGCTGCAAGGGAAAGACATTGCACGGCCTTGTACTCCGTAGAGATGTGCAAAAATGAGCTCGAGTGGGGGGAGGGGGGTCGATATTATGCGACTGAGGCAATAGCAATAGCAGAACCGCAATGGAGCAAAGTGTAGAATATCAGGGATCCGAGGTCGAAGAGACGAAAGAGGCAAGCGGGCAAGCAAAAGTCGAGATCTTTACAGATGGTGTTGCAATGAAGAAAAGCGAGCACCACGCGGAGGCTGGAGACAAGGGTTCGGCGGCCGTCGAGCAGGGGGGGGGGGGGGGGGGGCTAGCGGAGCAGGTCGAATGCGGTGGCGGCGAAGGTGACAAGGAGTGTGTGTGAACGGACGTGGACACTCAGACCGACCGAACACGTCGGAATCGTATGTCGCACAGGTTGTATGCGACATGCGACGTACTCGTAAAGTCTCAAAGACCAGCGTTCCATTTGGGCTTCCTTTTCCTTTCCCTTTTGTGTCAGGTTGCCAAATCCTACCTCTTCCTGCCTCCCTGCGTTATTTTTGACATGCTTTGACATGCCTCTCAGCCATGCGGAGAGCAGCGAGTCCTTTTTTTTTCTCCCTTGACGAATGTCGTCAGCATCGTCGTTGCTTCGGCCTCTCGCCCACAGCCAGAGCTTGCATGCACTCCGTATGCAGGAGAACGACGCCTCATCACAGACTAGCCCAGCCGCACCAATGCCGCAACGCGTTTGATGGTCGTGTGATTGTGTGCCCCCGGCGAATCTAGCACCAAAGAGGACAGACAGAAAGCGAAGAGGAGCAAGAGGAGCCGGCCCCGTTCGGATCCGCTGCTTCGAGGCAGGCCAGACCCTCAGCTCCAAGCTGGATATTGGTACTGTTGTCGATATACGGAGTACTATATCGATATGATGATAACCGGGCTGATAACGAGTCGAGGCATTGGACCAAGACATACAGCAGTCTAGCACAAGACTGGTGATATGAGACCGTGACTGCAAATGAGTAATTTTGGGGGGTGCAACACTGAGCAGCAGAATACCAACAAAAACAACAAAGACAAGGAACGAGTAATGACAGCAGATTGCAGCAACATCCCGTTGCGACGGTACCGAACACGACTGTGCCACACGCAGGGCAATCTGAGATATCATGGTGTCAGTGACGCAGCCGCGTCTCGGTGAATCAAAGACTCGCAAGAGAGCACACGCAAACGTCCTTGCACCGCAGCCACACCCGTACCATATGCCGTCGCGATGACAGGGAGGCCCATCGCTGTGGTGTATCGCCGAACGCACGTCTCTTGATGGGCTTTGGTCCTCTTGATAGCAAGCCAAGGACGGCGCACCGTTTCTATGTTCGTAGTGGAGATGCTTCAAGATAGAGAAATCATTGGCGCGAGCTTGATTTGTACTTGTACTCGTATGTCATTTTGCCGTGGTTTGTGCTTTCTGGACGGTGCGTAGATGAGCCGTGCACGATGTACGATGTCTGGCCAAAAAAAAAAAAAAAAAAACTCTTCTGTTCACTGTTGCTCACTGTACTCCTTCCTGTACGAGGCAGCCTGTCGCTCCTTCCCGATACCAATTCGAGGCTGCTCGGCCACTGTGCCTAACTTTTGATTAATTGGGCAGTTGCACTCGACACTGCTGTACTCGACATCTAAAATGTGCAATCGGCTTTTGCTAGCTCGCCGGGCCCATCGATCGCAACTTCCACGTTTTATCCCATTTTAAGCTGGCATTCTTCCAATCGTCCCATCCTGTCTTGCCGTTCTTCTACGGCCGTCGTTCTCTCCCGTCGGCGGCATACCCGAAGACTAAGAGACTGGCTAGCTGATCTTGGCCGGGCACAGCGACCAATGCTAGGCGCCCCCGCCACTGTCAGATTCGACAACTTTTGCCTTCCCCGAGACGAAGAAGGACTAACGACGTAGGCGATCCGTTCTCTACTCCGTATTGGCGGAAGGTGCGGCTGTTCGCCACCATCGCGAGTTCCTTTTTTGACAGAAAAAATATTTTACAACGTTCGCACGGAAGGCGCGAAGAACAAAGAAGAAAGGAGCCAGAGCCGCTTTCAAGTAAGAACAAGGAGTCGCGTACGAGTACGAGTATTTTGTACCAACTGAGCCGCCTCTTTCACCAGCGCAAAAGCTACGAGTACTCCGTACTCCGTAGTACGGAGAAGGAGCCATAACATGTGCCCACCTGTGTGGAACCTTTATTACCTAGTTCTCCAGACTCTCCGCCCTTCTTCGCGTGTTTCAAAGTTGCTTGCTGCCCATCCACTTTCCAGCTGTCTCCTATTCCATCTTCTATTCGTCTTTCTGCATTTGTTGCATCACCAATCATCACCGATTTTCCCTGCCACCACGCAGCGGCTGCTCTTTTCTCTCTCTCTCTCTTTTATCGGTTATCGTGGCCTTGTGCTCGACCCCACACTCGTTTATTTACAGCAAACACCCCGTTCTGCGTTCTCATAGGATCGGCTCCCGCCGGTGTTGACATCCTTCTTGGCTCCCCCTGAGCCACTTAACCAGAGCCCCTGGTCTTCCCCCCCTCCCTCACATATCAAAGCATTTATCACAACAACACTCATCAGCCGAACATTACAGGCAAGACCGCCAGGGCAAACGACCGGCCAAAGCTCGCCCACATCTCCGTTCGCCCAAACCGACTTGTTCGACTTGTTCGACTTGACAACAAGTTGGCTCCATTGCTTGCGTGTCTGTGCAGGAGCAACTCAAACCCAAGCCCGACTCCTTGATCCGCCATCCGCATCCACCGCCGCATTCCATCTCGTCATTCGCACCCCTCTCTTTGCAAACGTTTGGTATCCTTTCCCGGAGAATTCCAACTGCCTTCCTTGGCTCATTGCTTGATATCGGTTTCTTTTTTTTCTCTCTTATTTCGCTGTCATGTCTGGCGTTGGCCCCACGAAACGCCCGAGGAAGTCCTTCCAATTCAGCATGGACGACTTGCGCAGGTCAGGCACTTGGGGCACTGCGTCCCTAGCTGACAGGCTCGCCGAGGCCGGTCCTAGCTCCGAAGGGGCCCATACTCGCAACATCGCACCGCAAGTGGCCGGCTCTGCTGTCGACGATAGCGAGGACCCCGACCTCGATCATGCCTCGAATGGCGACGGCGCCCCGGCGTCATCTGGAAATGGAAAGAAGGCAATTAAGGGTATCATCCGGCGTGCCTCCGTTTCTATCCACGGCTTTATGCAGCGCCGGGCATCCATTGCGGGTACAAAGTCTTCGTCAAGCACCGAAGACCAAGCCGCAAATGCATCCCATACGCTGTCCAGCCGCCTTCGTCGTTCTTCGCGTGGATATTCGCATTCTCAGTTGCATGCTCCAGACCATCAGGGACAACCTCGCGCAGAGCAACGGCCGACAACCTCGCATAACTTTCCCAGCTGGAGGCGCGTGCGACAGGCCGCCAGTTTTCTCTTCGAGGGTGACGCGCCCACAACGACATCCCCTAACGCAGCAGCGTTGGGCCCGAACTCCAACCGCCCCGAGCATGCGCCTTTGCGCAGCAACACCGAACTCAACAGCCCTCTCGGCACATCTTCTCTTTCTTCGTTGGCTCCACTCCCCGGGATCGCGTCCTCTTCCAGCTTCGGCTCTCAGCCGCCAGTCATTCCGCCTAATACCGGAGGTGCTGCGCGCGCTGCGGCTGCCGCTACCTTCCAAAGCGAGATGATGCAGATATTGCAGCCAAAATGGTTTCAGCCCGAGGACACTGGAAACGACCGCGAGAGCGGCATCGGTATCACCATCACATCCGAGTCCGACAGTGCCGACGAGGCCAGCGTGCAGACCGCAGTCTGCGATAACGGCATGGGCGACCTGACGGAGCTTGCCATCACAAAGGTTGACTTTGTGTCCAGACTGCCCATAGAACTAGCGATTTTGATTCTGTCCGAGTTGGACGCCGCTGGCCTGCAGGCGGCGTCGCGTGTTTCTCGGGCATGGAACGTGGTGACCCAGAACCAGCACATCTGGCGCGAGTCGTTCCTTCGCGAGAAGACGGGCACGTACGCAACGAGCGGGCCTGTCCAGCCGGGCGTTGGCCTCGGTGTTCCTCCAGCTCTCCCGCCGCCGGACTGGCGCCAGATTTATCGCGTCAAGCATGAGCTGGACCGTCGCTGGCAAGAGGGCAAGACCTGTCCCGTCTACCTCAATGGCCATTCCGATAGCATCTACTGCCTGCAGTTTGACGAGTAAGTAGACTCCTTGGTCAGCTAGGGTTATTCATCTAGCACTAGGCGCATTATGTACTGACAATGACAGACAAAAAATCATCACCGGCTCGCGCGACAAGACGATCCGTATCTGGGACATGAAGACACTCGAATGCCGGCTTGTCATTGGCCCGCCCGAGGTCGTGCAGGATCCCAGGCTTCTCCATGACGAGGACGGCCAGCCGACACACTACATCACGACGGCTCACCATACGCGGAGTACGACGAGCACGCCCACAGCCGTCAGCTTCCCCATGCATCACTCGGCATCGATCCTGTGCCTGCAGTACGACGATCGCATTCTGGTGACGGGCAGCTCAGACTCTTCGTGCATCGTGTACTCGGTGAAATCAGGATACAGACCGGTGCGACGTCTTCGGCACCACTCGGCCGCGGTGCTGGATCTGTGCTTCGACGAGCGGTACATTGTGACCTGCAGCAAGGATGTCACGATCTGTGTCTGGGACCGGGAGACCGGTGCCATGCTCAAGCAGCTGCGTGGCCATACGGGGCCGGTCAACGCGGTGCAGATGCGTGGCAATACCATTGTGTCGTGCTCTGGCGATTTCCGGGTGAAACTGTGGAACATTGATACCGGCAAGGCCATCCGCGAGTTCACGGGCCACACCAAGGGTCTTGCGTGCAGCCAGTTCTCTGAGGATGGCCGTTTTGTAGCGTCGGCGGGTAATGACCGTGCCATTCGCATCTGGGACGCCAACACGGGGGAGTGCCTGCGGGAAATGAAGGCACACGATAGCCTGGTGCGCAGCCTCCATATCGATTCTGTGTCGGGACGGCTCATCAGTGCCAGCTATGACCGGGATATCAAGGTGTTTGATATGGAGACGGGACAGCAGCTCCTTGATTTCCCGCAGTGGCACCAGAGCTGGGTGCTCAGTGCCAAGAGCGACTATCGTCGCATCATCAGCACGGGTCAGGATCCCAAGATTCTGGTGATGGACTTTGGCGCTGGCATTGACGGCATTGGCATGTTGGAGACGGCAGATGCCACGGGGACGATCTGCTCACCACCCCCTTCTGCAGTGGGCGAAGCCATGGGCACAACTGCCGGGCCGCCTGATGTTTCTGCCCTGTATATCTAAGGAGCAGCGCGCACTGACTGAAGGTGTTTTGTGGTTGAAGTCATTTTTTTTTACTTTCCTTTAGACGAATTTCCTTAGTTATGATATATTGATATTTTGGGGGGGATACTTGGGGGTACTATGGAGGTACCAAATTTTTTTTTTTAGGTTTTTGCTGCGTTTAGCCTTTTTTTATTCATTTGTTTGTCCTGTTCCTTTGGGCCTCTCAAGAGACGTTGCGTTTAACGGCGTACATATGTTACCTTGTAATATGCTTGAAGTTTTGTGCGGTCTATGCCTTGTGCCTTGTTTCGTTTGATATTCAGGAGCAACAAGCTATGGCCCGGTACTGGTCAGACCAGTGTGGTGCAAAAAGCTGTCGTCCTCGCGCGGGGTCTGCCTTGTCTAGTACTTGTACTTGCCTCCAGCACCATGCCATTTGTACGAGTACGGGCCGTCGCCCGCCGTATGTGGCAAATTAGAGGGACACTGATGTCACATCACCTCTTCTTCACTACGACGTAGTCTTTACTCCGTACTTTTCGAGTCCGGGACGTACGGAGCAAGTTCTGTTCTGTATATCCGGGACAGTGCGTTCTCTGTAAAGCCGCCTCTCCAAAACGTAGCTGTGGCACACGCCGATTTTTTGTCGCTGTACTCGTACACAAGCAAACGCTCACGTGTCACGCCGGCCGTGTCAGGGCACTTTTGAAATTAAAGGCCCGGCATGGACGGTTAAAGATATTACGGCCTTCTGCGCTTGTCGGTACGAGAAAGCCAGGCAGGCCGGATTGGCGGCCCTCGCATCTTCGTCCAAAAGGGGAAGCAAAGAAGCCCTTGCTGTCCCGTACGTTGGGGAGATAAAAAGGACGGATGACAAGATGGAGGCTTGTGGAAGGCCGGGCCGAGTATGAGTTACGCTCACTACGACTACTCGTACGAGTACTCGTACATACTCCGGAGTAGGTGTGTCAGTAATTTCATATCCGTCCCCGGATGGTACTGCAGGTGTCACGGGGTCCTTTTATTTCCGTGTGTCTGTCGCTGATACTCCCGTACTTGGCTGTCGTCCCATGTTAAATCCGACCACGGAAGACAAAGAGCAGCCGTGCTCTGTTACCTATTTTTTTTTATCAGGCTTTTGAGGACGTCCTCGGCTAGGGTTGTGGAGAGATGAGCCAATGAAGTTGGTATTGTAAATGTACGTAAGTTGTTTTGCTAGATTATGAAATTAGAACATGAAAATGTAAGATTATTCGAGGCGTGCTCCGTAATCATATTCCACGAGTACTTTTTTAGCCAAAAAAGAAGTAAGAAAGAAAATGTAAAAAAATACACGTCATGTCTTTGATTCTAGTATGTCTTTGACAGACGTAGCCAACCTCGTCGTTTCGCGATGCAGCAAAGAAGTAAGAACCAAACAAAGACCAGTGTCCAAGTACAATGTACAGAAATCGGACCAAAAACAGATCAGTTCACCAGGAATACACGCGCAGACAACAGCAGACGGACTAGAGCGTTTCAGATCTCGACATGAACAGCACTGCTTTTTTTTATTTTTAGTATTTCACTCGTTCGTACTCCGTAGAGCTTCCCTTCTCATCGATCGACACCCCGGCGGCTACGAGTACAACGAGATATGCGGTGCTTGGTGGATTAAGGAGATGGCGAAACTGGCCCACTTCATCGTTTGCGTGATGGATTATGCTGTGCCATTCTGCTTTTACTTTTGCTCAACCCTGCATAAATCATAGCTGGAATACTTTGTAACAGTACCCAAAGAGAAGATCCGGGGTTAGTTGTGCTGTGGCCATCGCAGTCGCAAAGTGGCGTCAGGTGCCGTTCCATACGTTAAACGCTCGGTCGTTTCTTCATTGCCTATCAAAGAGATGATCAGACCTGTGAACAACCAACCCCGAACCCGTGCTCGGCATTCCGGTAATCTGGAATCTACCCCGTGTGCCTTTCTTCTTCTTCTTTTTTTTTCTTGCAAGCAGGGCTTCACCGCCGCTTGTCGACATGCCCAGCCATCGAGTGCTTTTGAACCTCATGCTCCCGGGTCATTCGGCAGTCACGGCACATTCCATATTAGAGTACTCCGTAGAAAGACAAGTACGGAGTACTCCGTAGGGGGAGGCATTGGCATCTGGCCGGCCGCGATATGAAACACTTGGGGAAGCGACTTATTATGCGTGGCGGGCCAATGAAGGTGGATGCACGTTAAACTCGCTTGCGGTAGCCGCAGCCAACAGCCAGGGACGAATACGAGTAGAATAAACGCGAGTATCGGGTGTATGCTCTTATGCTTAATCGTATGGCAGGGGCGACGACAAACAAACCCAAAGTGGCGTGCAAATACTGCAGAAAGCGACTGCGCGCAGATCGTTTCGAAACAGAGCCTGGGAGGGATTGCCGGCATACGTGATTGGCCCACGGCCACAAAGGCGGGAATTAGAGTCTCAATAGTCAATAGTACTCGTACTACGGAGAACGCACAAGTAATAGCGGCAGACGTTGGAGGAGAAGGAACGAGCTTTCAGTGGCTTTAGTGGGAATATGTGCTTGTATCGTAAGTGGGCAACTGCTGCAAAAGATCATTGAGGTCCCGCCTCCACAATGCATGTGCAACGAACGCATTGAGACAGGAAAGAGCAACGGGAGGTATCATTGGCGGTCTACGCCTACGATATTTTGGGAAAAGCGGAGACGATCGCAATCGCAAGGGCCCATGTACCGCCAGGCTTGGAGGGCGCGGCTAGGTACCTGGACTAGGACCCACTAATGATCTGCCGACGCGCCGTCGCCCCCCACGTTTGTTGAAACGACAGCGAATCCCTACGGCATCTCGTCGACTGGACGTGTAATAGACGACATACTCCGTACATAGAATTGACAATGGCATAGGAAGGCGGGGGCAATGTTTCATGCAGGACTTCTGGCCGCCAGTCAATAATACAGGCCGCCACAGGCCAGCCGTGTCCCCTGCCTCTGCCTCTGCCTCCCTCCTCGCCCATCTCATGCTGCCCTGCGCACACCTAACGTACATCATGAGCGGATAATGAGCAGCTGCTCTTCCACTTTTGTTTTGTTTCACGCCGTGCCAGGGCAAAACATCGACGTCCACTTGGATCTCGGTGTCCCAGAAATGGAGTCCGGCCCCTCCCTCCAGATTGCAACCTTGGGGACACTGGCGATGTTTGCCGCCAGGTGTCTTGTGAGGGCGGCCTCTTCAACTAGTCACAGGCGTCAATACAGCTGCCAATGGCTGCCCCGTCGTGTCCTGGGGTGTCCTGAGGTGTCTTGTATTGTCTTGGATCTTTGGTCTGGTGCTCTGCGAGAGTCGTCATATGCCAGAATCAAGATGAACAGCTCATGATGTGGGTCACCGACCTATTCTGTGCGCCGCATAAAGGCAAGGAAGGCACGACCAGAGGCTCCTGCCCTATTGACGCTCACCGAGCCACCCCCTTCCTTGTTTGCCTGTTGTTGTTGTGCGCATACACATTGCGCTCTTGCCATTGATCTGACCCCCGCCCGTCTTTCCTTCCGCCTTTACCAAAGCAGCTGTCTATTCAGGACGGCCTTCTATTCATGATCGCCTCACTTCGTTACATCCTTCCGCATTGACATACCAAAGCAAACCCTCCCCCCCCTCCCTCCCCCCCCTTCCTTCCCCTCAGCATATATATCCAGGTGCACGCACCACAGTCGTCCTTTTGCTACTTTGATTCCTCGTTCATCCTTGCCTTGTCTAGAGCTAGCAAAGCTTCTTTTCCCTTTCCCATTCCATCTGTCGGGGTCTTCTGCCACGCCCGTGCCATTTTCTTCCTCTCCACCCCCCCAGACGTCACAGCGCGTATATTATACTCCTTCCTCTTTCGGGCGAGTCTCTGCTTCACTTGACCACCACTTCGGGTGCATCTCGGTTCCTTTCGTCCTGCAGCAGCTCACCCCCCTTGCGGCCCTTGCTCCCACGTGTGTGGCACCTCTCCTCTCTCCTCGTCATCTACTGCCCAGTCATATCGCAATCTTTTGTTCACTCCCCGTTCAGTCTCTGTCCAGTCCTGTTCAATCCTGTTCACCTTTCTCGGTCAGCCCCTCTTCGAATTCCTATATTAGTGCTCCCTCGCACGTCTTTTTTCTCTATTATTTTCCTTCTCTCTATCCTCTTAAGCCATCTCTTCACCCTCTCCTCTCTTGGATTTTCTTTTTTCTTTTTTCTCTTTTCTACTTCCTGTCTTCGTTCTTCATTCTTTCTCCCCCCCCCCTCTCCTTCATTCTTCTTTCATTCTTCCACTGCTTTGATAGCATCTGAACAAGTTTACATAAACCACAATGGGATTCGCTGCACGCTTCACGGCCGCGCTGGCCATGGCCGCGTCCCTCATTTCTCCCGCTGCTGCCGCTCCGGCACGCACCTTTGAAATTGCTCCTAGAGACGCCAACGCTACTAGCTTCTGGCTCGAGAGCATTGCTCACAACGGTGCCCCTGCCTTTGGCGATGCCAACTACCAGGTCTTCCGCAACGTCAAGGATTTTGGTGCCAAGGGTGACGGTGTCACCGACGACACCGATGCCATCAACAAGGCCATCTCCTCCGGTGGCCGCTGCGGCGCTGGCTGCCCTTCCTCCACCACCTCTCCTGCTCTCGTCTACTTCCCCTCTGGCACCTACGTTGTCAGCAAACCCATTGTCCAGTACTACTACACCCAGCTCGTCGGCGATGCCCTCAACCCGCCCACCCTGTCCGCCAGTGCGTCCTTTGTCGGTATGGCCGTCATTGACTCGGACCCCTACGAGGAGGGCGCCAACTGGTTCGTCAACCAGAACAACTTTTTCCGCCAGGTCCGCAACTTCAAGATCGACCTGACAAGCATGCCCTTCTCCTCGGGTGCCGGCATTCACTGGCAGGTTGCCCAGGCCACCAGCCTGCAGAACATTGTCTTCAACATGCGCACCGATGGTGGCTCTGCCAACAAGCAGACTGGCATCTTCATGGACAACGGCTCCGGCGGTTTCATGTCCGACCTCACCTTCAACGGCGGCCAGATCGGAGCCTTCTTTGGCAACCAGCAGTTCACCACGCGCAACTTGGTCTTCAACAACTGCCAGACGGCCGTTTTCATGAACTGGAACTGGGCTTGGACGCTCCAGGACATCAAGATCAACAACTGCGGCATCGGCCTCGATATTAGCAACGGCGGCACTTCCCAGACCGTCGGCACCACCATTCTGATTGACAGTGTCATCTCCAACACCCCCATCGGCATCCAGACCGCGTACCAGACCTCGTCTGCCTTTACCAACGGCTCCTTGATCATCGACAACGTCGACATGTCCACCAATGTCCCCACGGCTATCTTTGAGACCGGCGGCAACTCCACCCTTCTGACCGGCAACACCAAGATTGGCTCCTGGGTCCAGGGCAAAGTCACCGGCTCGTCTACGTCCGCGAACAAGGCCAAGGCTGTCCAGGGCGCTCAGAGTGCCGTCACCAAGCCTGCCGGCCTGCTCACCAACGGCAAGATTGCGTCCCGCAGCCGGCCCCAGTACGAGACCGTGTCTGTCAGCAACTTTGTTTCCGTCAAGTCCAAGGGTGCCAAGGGTGACGGCAAGACCGACGACACTGCCGCCATCCAGGCCATCTTTGACAGCGCCACCTCGAGCCAGGTCATCTACTTTGACCACGGTGCCTACGTCGTTACCGACACCATCAAGGTCCCCAAGAACATCCGGATCACTGGTGAGGTCTGGCCCGTTATCCTGGCCGGTGGCAGCAGCGCCTTCAAGAACGCCAACAGCCTCAAGGCCGTTTTCCAGGTCGGCGAGGCTGGCGACTCCGGTTCCGTCGAGATCTCTGACATGCTGTTTGCTACCCTCGGTCCCCAGCCTGGTGCCGTCATGATTGAGTGGAACCTGGCTGGCGCGTCGGCTGGCTCGGCTGGTCTCTGGGACGCGCACGTCCGCATCGGCGGTGCTGCAGGCACTGAGCTGCAGATGGAGCAGTGCGCCAAGGCCCCCAACTCGACCACTGTCAACGCCGACTGCATGGGCGCCGGCCTGATGCTGCACGTCACCAAGAGTGCTTCCAACGTCTACATTGAGAACTCGTGGCTCTGGACTGCCGACCACGACCTGGAGCCTGCGGCCGACTATGCCCAGGTCTCAATCTACAACGCGCGCGGTGTGCTCGTCGAGTCTGCGGGCCCCGTCTGGCTGGTCGGCACGTCCTCGGAGCACAGCGTTCTGTACAACTACCAGGTCAGCTCGGCCAGCAACATCTACATGGGCCTGATCCAGACCGAGACCCCCTACTTCCAGGGCAACCCCGACGCCAACACGCCCTTCACGGCGCAGGCCAAGCTGAACGACCCGAGCTTTACTAACTGCACGGGCACGGCATGCGCTCGCTCATGGGGCCTCCGGATCGTGGACTCGAAGAACGTGTTCATCTACGGTGCAGGCATCTACTCGTTCTTTGATAACTACAGCCAGACGTGCCTGGAGACGGAGAGCTGCCAGGAGAACATTGTCAGCATCGAGTCGTCCACTGTTCACCTTGTCGGCCTCACGACCAAGGCGTCGACCAACATGGCCTCGATTGATGGCAAGGTGGTGGCTACGGATGCTGATAACCGCAGCAACTTTTGCGCGTCGGTGGCTCTTCTCTCGTCGATTTAAGCTGGCTGTTGGGGGCTCGTTTCATTTCTTGTTTCACTACTCGTTTTTCCTGTTTGTTGGTCAACGTCTACTTCTTGCACATACTTTGAGTCACGCCTTACATATTGTCATGTCTTGTCTTTTTCCTTCTTTTTGTCTTTTTCCTTCTTTTTGTCTTTTTCCTTTTCGGTCTTTGTTCGGTCTCTTTGTCTTTTTTTTGTTTTCCTGATGCCATACATAGAACAGGCCCATTGTACATACAGAGATATACCATAACCGTCGTCCCTTGGTCTCACGACAGGGACAACCGGTAGCTTATGCTGCCACTGCATTGGCGCAGTCCAACAAATTTCAAATTTCACACTCCAACGTCAATCATGCTTCTGTGATCATCTGGCGCACGTGCAAATAGAGCTTGTCCGGCCAAGACAGTATGTTCTCAAGCGTCAACAACTAATGAAGCAGTGCCATTTGTGACTACTCGTACAAATAAGAAATAGATTTGCAAAAATAATATGAAAAATATCGTAAGACGCCGTGAGAAGAATAAGTACTTCGCTGTTCCAGCTGTGATACAGACGTGTCACGTGCACGTATTCGTGTAAGTCTCAAAGTAAACAGATCTCCGTAGTGGCGTTTTAATTGGATCCACTTTTCAGCCACCTCGCCTCCGCATGTGACAGACGTCATCGTCCTATCCGAGAGGATCTGCTTCTTGAATCCAATGCGGCCTCCTTTGCCTCCCTCCTAAAACCTTCTGCCTAGACGGAGTGCACTGCCGCGGCGGCCTTTTCAAGTTGTTCATATATCATTGCTTTGAGTGCACTCTTCCTGACACTGTCCCGATCACAGCCGCGCGACACGACGACGACGACGACAACAGGAGACGAACGAGCTTGACTCCCCCCGGCGGCCCCCCCCCCCCCCCCCGCACACCCCCGGACCCCACACCGCCCCACCCCCCCCACCCCCCAC